>CM038680.1:539696439-539877753 GCA_021605205.1 Aegilops longissima | reverse complement strand
CAAATAAATCTCCAGCTCTACCATTATTCTGCAACCTACGTGCAACTATTGCCCCCAAGTTATAACCTTTATAACCTAACACAGCACTCTTGAGGACACACAGACCAGGGACACACATATGACATGCTTCGTCTTTACCATTAATGCATCTACCAATGAAGAGAGCAAAATAATGTATAGCAGGAAAATGAATGCTCCCTATGGTAGCTTGTGCTATGTCCCTGGATTCTCCCACAGTAATACTAGCAAGGAAATCTCTAAATTCAGATTTATGAGGATCATTAATATTACCCCACTGCGGAAGTTTGCAAGCAGTCGTAAAATCCTCCAAGTCCATGGTATAAGATGTATCATAAATATCAAATAGGACACTAGGAGAATTACGCGTATAGTTATATTTAAGCCTACGCACAAAGGAATCAGTCAATTGATAGTACTGAGGACACTTATCTTGTAAGAAGTCCTCCAAATCAGCATTACGCACATACGCGTCAAATTCCTCCTTAAAGCCTGATTCGACCAAAAAATGGTCGGATGGCCACTCACAAGCTCGTACATCTGCGTCCCTCGGTAATTCAACATCTTGCTCACGTATAGCAATCCTGGGTCCTTTCTTTATCAAGGAACCACCTTGGTACATTCTCCTAGACATAATTCTTTTTCTGAAAAATTTCTGAAATTTTAGTAAATTCAAAATAAAAGTGAATAAAACTAAACAAGATTGGTAGCAACTACTCCTACAAGTGCCTAGAGCCTATATCATGCATTAGAATTACTTGGGACCTCATAAATTTAACATGCAAGCTCAAGAACTTGGTCACCTATGCAGCAAAAATTTGCAATGAATAAAGCACTAGAAAAAACTAATTGGACCAATGGAGGTGTCACATACCAAGCAACAATCTCCCAAAGCAGTTTTGTGAGTGGAGCTTTGAGCAAGGAGATCAAAAATCGCAGCAAACGAGCTAGAACTCGTGCTTGAGCTGGATGGGGATTTTTTGGCAAGAAGATGGAGTGTGTGGGTGCTGGCATAAGTGGAGGGGGGCCACCAGGGGCCCACGAGACAGGGGGCGTGCCCAGGGTAGGTGGGCGCGCCCTCCACTCTCGTGGCCTGCTGCTTGCCCCTCCTGCAGTGACTTCAGTGCCTAAAATCCTCAAATATTCCATAAAAATCATACTAAATTTGCAGGGCATTTGGAGCACTTTTATTTTCGGGATATTTTTTAATGCATGAATAATTCAGAAAACAGACAGATAATACTATTTTTGCTTTATTTATTATAAATAACAGAAAGTAAAAAGTGGGTATAGAAGGTTGTGCCTTCTAGTTTCATCCATCTCATGATCATCAAAATGAATCCACTAACAAGGTTGATCAAGTCTTGTTAACAAACTCATTCCGAATAACATGGAACCGGAGAAATTTCGAATAACACTAAGTTACCTCAACGGGGATATGAACATCCCTAATAATAAGAATATCATACTTTTTCTTGACAGTAGGGAGAGGAAATTCAAAACCTCCAATAATGATAGTTGGAACTTTTCCAGTAGAATTGATGCTATGAACTTGAGATTGTTTCCTTGGAAAGTGTACCGTATGCTCATTACTATTAACATGAAAAGTGGCATTGCCTTTGTTGCAATCAATAACAGCCCCTGCAGTATTCAAAAAGGGTCTACCAAGGATAATCGACATACTATCGTCCTTGGGAATATCAAGAATGACAAAGTTCGTTAAGATAGTGACATTTGCAACCACAACAGGCACATCCTCACAAATACCGACAGGTATAGCAGTTGATTTATCAGCCATTTTCAAAGATATTTCAGTAGGTGTCAACTTATTCAAATCAAGTCTACGATATAAAGAGAGAGGCATAACACTAACACCGGCTCCAAGATCACATAAAGCAGTTCAAACATAATTTCTTTTAATGGAGCATGGTATAGTTGGTACCCCCGGATCTCCAAGTTTCTTTGTTATTCCACCCTTAAAAGTGTAATTAGCAAGCATGGTGGAAATTTCAGCTTCCGGTATCTTTCTTTTGTTTGTAATGATATCCTTCATATACTTAGCATAAGGGTTACTTTAAGCATATCAGTTAAGCGCATATGTAAGAAAATAGGTCTAATCATTTCAGCAAAGCGCTCAAAGTCCTCATCATCCTTTGTCTTGGATGGTTTAGGAGGAAAGGCATGGGTTTCTGAACCCATGGTTCTCTTTCTCTACCGTGCTTCCTAGCAACAAAATCTCTCTTATCATAACGTTGATTCTTTGATTGTGGGTGAGGGAGTCCTAGACTAGGGGGTGTCCGGATAGCCGAACTATCATCTTTGGCCGGACTCCTGGACTATGAAGATACAAGATTGAAGACTTCGTCCCGTGTCCGGATAGGACTTTCCTTGGCGTGGAAGGCAAGCTTGGCGATACAGATATGTAGATTTCCTACCATTGTAACCGACTCTGTGTAACCCTAACCCTATTCGGTGTCTATATAAACCGAAGGGTTTTAGTCCGTAGGACGAACAACAATCATACCATAGGCTAGCTTCTAGGGTTTAGCCTCTCTGATCTCGTGGTAGATCTACTCTTGTACTACCCATATCATCAATATTAATCAAGCAGGAGTAGGGTATTACCTCCATCGAGAGGGCCCGAACACGGGTAAAACATCGTGTCCCTTGTCTCCTGTTACCATCCGCCTAGACGCACAGTTCGGGACCCCCTACCCGAGATCCGCCTGTTTTGACACCGACATTGGTGCTTTCATTGAGAGTTCCTCTGTATCGTCGCCGTCAGGAAGGATGCCTCATCCTGTCTTTAAAGACAATACTATCGCCAAAGGAGCCTTGGCCACCGGGTCGACTCTTGGTTAGGTGGTTTTCTTATGACCGCCAGTTCGCCATCATGGCGGCGATGACTTCTCGGGTCATCGAAACCAATCTTCACGTTAACTCGGAACTTGCCGAGCAGTTAGATCCGATCGGGCTCTCCTCCATAAACGAGCTCTTGGATCGCATCGCCGCCCTGGGAGTCGCCACAGACTACGACCAGATCGGGCCTAAAACCGATCAGGCTACCCATCATGTTGCTATGGTAGAGGAGCAATACGGCGATTCTTCTTCTATCTTAAGGACTAGCTACGTCCGGATTCCCGATCCCTCCATGCCGGATTCCCGCAGAGGGACGGATGTCGATCAAGCCCTGAACTTAAAGTCAGGCGGCGGGTTGGATTCATGGGATAGCATTCAAAATCCAAACTTCCAAGTTCGAAACTTCTCGCCCTCGAGTCTTAAATTGGACGGGTTCGAATCTAGTTCCACCGCCCACCCAAACATTAGCGATCTATCCCGAATTCGGCAAGAGCCCGCTGAAACAGTACATCATTACTGGGCCAGATTCCTCCTGGTTATGGACAGGATAAAGGACTGCCGAGAGGAGGACGCAATCTCACTTTTCTGCAATAATTACACGGACAAGGGAATCCTAAACGCCATAAGTCGTCGCGAAATTACACGCTTTGCTGACTTGGTGACCATAGTACAAAAGTACTGTGCGATGGAGAGTGCTTGGAAAACCGAAAGTAAATTTTGGGACAATCCGGCCCCGAATACAGCCCTAGTCCAAAATAAAAGGGTGCATCATCACCAAGCACCTGGGTTAAACATCAAAAAACAAAAAACCCCTAAAGGGCACGGAACCGTACTGGAGGGTTGGCTAAACGGACCCTGCAAAATTCATAGCACAGAGGGCGCCACTCCAACTCATAGCCTTCGAGCATGTTGGATACTATGGCAGGTGGCCAAAAGTGGCGAAGAGCTTCTAGCCTCCAAATCCCAGCCCAGCTACACCAAGACGGTATTAAACCAGTCTTGAGACTTTCGCATCAAATAACATGCGGAAACGAACACTCCGCAACCTTGCCGAAGTCTACCAAGTAGCAACAATAAATCCATGGAGTGACACATCTATTACCTTTAATGCCAGTGACGAACCCAAATTCCGAACAGCCCGAGCACCAGCCGCATTGGTCCTCAGTCCAATAGTGGACGGCTTAGGGCGAGAGGCATTCACAATTTTTCAAGCTATACCCCATTATGGGTACATGAAGCTTAAAATGCCCGGACCTAACGGAATCATCACTCTCGCTAGTGATCCGAACATAGCACTCCGCGCCGAAAACAAGACAGCCGCACTAGCCCTCGAGGCACTATCCGAAGCCCTAGCGGCCGAGGAACTCACTGCGATGCGCTCCACGGTGAACAGGGACGATGTGATACTTGGTAAAAGATCCAAGTCCACCTCTTTTAAACCAGCGGATGAAATAGTCAAATTCCAAGTCCACCCAACGGACCCTGCAAAGACGACCTCCATTGGGGCACAATTAAACCCTGATGTAGACGCCGCACTATGAGAATTTCTACGAGAAAACTGGGACATTTTTGCCTAGCACCCTTCAGACATGCCAGGAATCCCACGTCGGCTGGCCGAGCACAGCCTAAATACCTAAAAGGATTCAAGCCAGTCAAACAGGCTCTTGGCGCTTTTCCGAACCCAAGAGACAGGCCATGGGAGAGGAGCTAGCCAAACTTCTGGAAGACGGATTCATCAGAGATATAAAACATCCGGACTGGCTAGCAAATCTGGTGATGGTACCAAAGAAAGATAAATCCTGGCGCCTATGTGTTGATTTCAAAGACCTTAATAAGGCTTGCCCAAAGGATCCCTTCCCCCTCCCTCGCATTGATCAAATTATCGACGCTACAGCACGACACGACTCATTGTGCTTCCTCGACGCGTACTCCGGCTACCACCAAATCAAGATGGCGGAGCCAGACCAAGCCGCAACAGCATTCATCACTCCATACGGCCCATTCTGCTTCAACACAATGCCCTTTGGGCTCAAAAACGCCGGCGCAACATATCAGCGCATGATTCAGACATGTCTGGCAAACCATATCGGCAAAACAGTGGAAGCATATGTAGATGACGTGGTCGTCAAATCCAAGCATGTCGAAACTCTAGTAGACGACTTGAGGCTCACATTCGACAATCTCCGAAAATATGACATTAAGCTCAATCCGGAAAAATCGTCTTGGCGTTCCGGCGGAAAGCTCTTGGGCTTCATTGTGTCCGTAGAGGAATTGAAGCAAACCCAGCCAAGATCCGAGCTCTGTCACAATTGGATATTCAAAAGACCTCAAACAAATACAAAATTGATGGATGCGAGCGGCTCTAAGCCGCTTTATTTCCCGCTTGGGAGAAAAGGCTTTACCCTTTACCGCCTCCTCCGCGCACGAACACTTCGAGTGGACGGATGCCGCCACGGCGGACTCGGAGAAATAAAAGCCATATTGGCAACAAATCCGGTCTGGCGCGCCCAACATGGGCGAACCAATGCTATTATATATCGCCGCAACACATCAAGTTGTCGGTAGCGGTGCTCGTCGTCGAACGAGAAACGGACGGACACAGTTCCCTCTTCAAAACCGGTTTACTATGTGTCCCTTGTCCTAACTCCATGCAAGTCCCGTACCCACATTATCAAAAGATAGCATACGCGGTGTTCATGGCATCCGGAAGCTGCTACACTACTTTCAAGAGTGTTCGATAACGGTAGCCTCGAAGTACCTCTTAACAACATTATAAACAACCGCAACGCGACGGGCCGGATTGCTAAATGGGCCATAGAGCTCCTTCCATTCGACATAACCTATAAGCCACGACGAGCTATTAAGTCGCAGGTTTTGGCCGACTTCATGGCGAATGGACCGCGAACTCCCTAAAGAGTACGGCGATACCCAATTGGATCATGCACTTTGACGGCTCCAAAATGTTGGCGGCACGGGGCTGGCGTCGTCCTGACGTCCCCAACCGGGGACATAGTCCAATACGTCCTTCAGATAATGTATACGGACTCAAACAACGCAGGCGAATACGAGGCCCTTCTGCATGGCCTCCGGATGGCAGTCTCCATGGAGGTGCGCGGGGATTCGAACCTCGCGATATCTCAAATAAACGGAGACTTTGATGCCAAAGATCCAAAAATGGCAGCGTACCGCAATGCGGTCCTAAAAATGTCAGCACGGTTCAAAGGGCTCGAATTTCATCATATAGCCCGGGATAACAACCAGGCGGCGGACGTATTGGCACGCATCGGCGCAAAACGCGATGCCGTCCCGCCCAACATCTTCCTGGAACGGCTGTTCAAGCCATCCGTACTATGGGAAGGGGAGTCCGGAAATAACAATCCGGACCCAACCGCACTGCCTGACACCGAACACTCTGACACAATCGAGGCTCTGCCAACGAGATAACACCCTCCGCCCACGAAATAATGGCGGTTATCACCCCATCGACGGAACCATTCCTAGCCTACCTAACTAGGCAGGAACTCCCCGAAGACCAAAATGAGGCTCGCTGCATAGTACGGCGATCCAAAACCTATAAAGTCCATGAGGGAGAGCTCTATAAGAAAAGCACAACAGGAGTCCTTCAAAGGTGTATCTCCGAAGAGGAAGGGCGAAACCTCTGGCTGAAATTCATGCGGACGGGTGGGCACCACGCCGCAGCCCGGCCCTTGTAGGCAAGGCCTTCCGTACATGATTTTATTGGCCGACGGCCCGGCAGATCGAGGATTTAGTCCAACGATCGTCGGTTGCCAGCTTTTTGCTAACCAAAGCCACATGCCACCCACCGCCCTCAAAACTATACCCATCACCTGGCCGTTCATGGTCTGGGGGCTTGACATGGTTGGACCCCTTAAGGGAGGAACCCACAAGCAAAAATACCTATTGGTCATGGTGGATAAATTCACCAAATGGATAGAGGCCAAGCCTGTTAAAACGGCCGAATCCGGGCTGGTGATAGACTTCATATCAGGGGTAGTGCACCGTTACGGCGTCCCCCATAGTATCATCACTGATAACGGCACCAACTTCACGGCCGATGAGGTCAAATTATGGTGCAAAAACATGGGCATCAAGCTCGATTACGCCTCAGTCTATCACCCTCAAACCAACGGTCAAGTCGAGCGAGCAAACGGTCTAATCATGAGCTGCATTAAACCCAGAATAGTGCGGTCCCTCAAGGAATCTAACATGCACTGGGTTGAGGAGCTCGACTCCGTACTCTGGGGGCTGCGGACCACGCCGAGTCGTACTACCGGATTCACACCATTTTTATGGTGTACGGTGCAGAGGCAGTCTTGCCCTGCGACATAATGCATGACTCACCTCGCGTGCGCATGTATGAAGAAAGAGAAGTCGAGCTCGATCGGCAGGACAGTTTGGACGCATTGGAGGAGGAGCGCGACGTGGCAAAAGCTCGTTCCGTATTTTATCAACAGCAGGCTCGAAGATAACAAAGCAGGGAAGTACGGGCCAAAGCTTACAACGTTGGCGAACTAGTTCTACGCCTGCCGGACAAGAAAAAGGACAAAATCAAGCCCAAATGGGAAGGTCCCTTCATCATCGACCAGGTCCTGACCGGCGGAGCATACCGTCTCTTAAACGATCGGATAACCGACTCGAGCGAACCCATGGAACGCAGCCCGTCACGAAGATTCTCGCCTAAGCGCTGGACTCGAGTTCGTCTCCTTCCTCCGTCCACATTTTCTATTTTTGTTGTCTTTTATTTCTCTCCTTCCTCCTCCTTCTTCTTGAAGCCTTTAGAGGCTCGTTTGCTCTTTGTTCAAGATACTTGACGCGCTGTCGCGCTCATTATACTGGGGCTTCTTTAATGAAGCTTATTTATCTGAGCTTCATGCCTAACACATGTGTCAAACTTCCGCATGTACCTTTTACTCACCATTATATGCATCGATATGACTTAAGTTTTGGCCAAGCTGGGTTGCTGGCTCTGTGCTTACCCCTCACGCCCGATTGTTCGGCTAGGTGGTAAAGGAGCACCTCTGCGATTGTTACTACCGGGTGAGCGGATGTGTACCTCGGTGGGTGAAGCCGAAAGCTAGCGTTCTTAAGGGAATATTCGGTCGGTGAACTGAAATATAATTTTAACTATTTATCCATCTGCCCCAGATGATTTTCTGCTTTCTTAGCAGTTTGGACATGCACTTTAGGGCATGCCTCCCGAGAAAGGAACCCTTAACGGAACTATTCTCCTGGAAGATGTTTCTTACTATCCATGTAATATAACATAACTAGTTGGGCACTTGTCTGATACAACAATAATGACCCCTACGCCTTGTCTCCATGCATGCTCCGGTTCTTACATAAACGCGAGGGTATTCGGACACACGCCGGACTATTGGGTCCCGAGGTCGAAGCGAAAAGGTCCGCTATGACAAACGATCTACAATCCGGCTAGAAGACAGTTTTCATGTCATATTCAATTACATAGTAAACTCGACTAATTGTATTCCTCCTCCATGCCATCTAATAGGCTATCTAATTTACAATCTTGCTGGGAATACTTGGCGGCCAATTCTACTTGGCCGTACACTAAGCTTACAGGGATCTCCTTCCCATCAGGCCCCACAGGTCCGACCTCGCCATGTGGTTTGGGTCAACAACCGTGTACAGCGTCTTTACCATGGCCCAGGCCTCCTGGCGCGTTGACGGCAGGCCGATATCTTCCATAGTCGGAGCGCCGCCGTGCTCCTTGAAGCCGCTCTGCCAGCTCCCCAATGCGTTGGGCAGGGAGATAGATGGCCACAAGGCACTGGCGACGCCTTTCATCACCTGCCGAACTTCGTTCGTGCAGGTAGCCGACGAGTTCGGGAAGAAGATCACCAAAAACTGGGCATCTCCTCCTCGGGGCGACACTGTGAGCAAACCTACATACATGTTTATGTTAGTCGCCTTCCTCGCCGAACTCTTTCAAAGTTCGTTTAAGCACTTCTTGAAAATGCTGCGGCGAAGCCGTCGATTCTCCTTCTGGTCGGACAATTGAGCACGAACATCCTTTAGTTCCTCACCCAGTTGGGTGTTGGCATCTTGGAGGTTATTTTTCTCCTGCCGCACCCTCGTAAGCACGCTCTCGTCGGCCTTTAGCTGGCGCAGGAGCTGTTGCTTGTCCGGATCCATCCCGCGCTATCTGCAATGTTAATGTCAGATTTATGCACATGCCGCACTTACTGAAACTACTTCTACTTTGAAGGGCATATATTACTAGAGGAGTCTTCATGGCTTCCCTGTCATGACGATCTTGGCCTCAAGTTGGGCCTTGCACTCTTCAAGCTCTGGGACAAGCGGGTATTCTTTTGGTAAGAACTCAGCATTCCAAATGATCCTTAAATCAGTTATCCTAACTATTTTAAGTCTCGGGGGCTACTAGCATATATAACTGTCAAAATTCCTTACCCGTATGTCTTTCACATACTGCTCCGTGGCTCTGGCTAGGCCATCTTGAGCGGCACGGAGGTGCGCTTCTCCCGAACTAAAGGCGTCCAACGCCTCTTGGGAGAAACATGCATCACGTAGAATAGTCCGGCTGCGCCTATGATTCATGGCGCTCTCCACCTCCGTCTTGGTGGCGGACAGTCTGTCGGCATCCTCCGTTGGAGGAGCATCCGACGCACGCCTCGTGTTTGTACCCCCTTCCGGACTCGGCTTTTGAGCCTGGTTGGCGGAGGTCCGATTGGCAACTTCTCCGGACTCAGTCCGGCGAGCGCTCTTTTTCCTAAAAAAACCACGAGCGTCAGTGTGCCTCCCAGGAACCTCTCCTTAAAACACGATGGCACATCATACCGTTGCGGCAACGTCTCGAGTCGTACCGCACTTCTTTTCCGCCTGCTGGGCCGAGCTGCCCCTTGTTGGATGGCCGCGGCAGGCTCGGCTTCCCGTTCTGAAGGCACCCCCTACGAAACACCATCAAATATGTGGTGATTAGAAGTAAAGCACGAGTGGGTCATGGTATCCGGACTTTGGTCACGGTTACCTGGGAGGCCGAAAATAATCCGGGGTAGTCGGCCGTAATGGCAACCAAAGCATTGTCGATGCTAAGTTGGTGGAACACCCCGTCGATCAGCTCCACCTTTATATCCGGGTCCTCTTCGGAGGCCGGATCGAGGGACCGTTCCAGATCCTCGGGTTGTGGGGACGGGCTGTGTATCTTCTCCACGGCCCGGCGCAGTTCCTGCGTAGAAACCATGAAATGAGATATTTAGCCACGGGAACAAGGATCGGACAGGCCCCAAAGATATTTGCTTACCCAACTTCGAGGATTATTCGAAGAAAACCCGTTCAGTGGACTGACACGGAGAAAATCCTCCTCTTCCCCTTTGTGCATGGCGGACAAGGTCTTCACCAGTTCGGTGACCGATCCCGGCCCTTTGCAGCCATGGCGGGTGGCATCGTCCTCCCCGTTGAAGTCCCACATGGGGTGGCCCCTATATTGGAGCGGTTGCACTCCCCTCATAATGCAGATTGCCATGACTCCAATCATGGTCAATCCGGCATGAGCCAGTAATCTTATTCGGCTCATCAAGTAAAGGACGTCCCGATCATTTTCCCTCTGGGGGCTCCGCGGGCGCCAGCTTAGGCGCTTCTTCAGAGGAGCGTTGCTAAACTCCGGAAGGCCGATCCGAATAGGATCCGGCAGCGGGACGTCCTCCATGTAAAACCATTCCGAGGGCCAGTCCTCGGACGCCTTCTTTGGGGTTCCGGATAAGTATCCGGTCCCGGTGATGCGCCATAGTTCGGCTCGGCCCACTTGATATATTGACCCTTCGTGAGAACGAGGCACAAGGCAGAACAATCTCTTCCACAGAGCGAAATGGGCCTCAACGCCCAGAAAAAGCTCGCAAAGGGCCACAAAGCCCGCTATATGCGAGATGGAGGCAGACGTAAGGTTGTTCAGCTGGAGGCCGTAGAACTCCAGAAGCCCCCGGAGAAACGGATGGATTGGAAATCTGAGTCCTCTCATTAGGTAAGAGACGAAGCATACCCGCTCTCCCTTAGAGGGATCGGGGACGCTCTCCGCCTGCTTCCCGCCCTTATAAGTGGCGAGTCCGAACGCACCGGAACCATGAAGGCCGGGGGAAGGAATCCCTTGGTTTGGAGCACCACCAATTCGCCAAAGGGACTGAGCATCTCCCCAATCTCCGGGCTGAGGGTTGGGAGCGCGAGAGGAGGAGCAGCGTCGATTGTCCATGGTGGAGTGGGTTTTTGTCAAAGGCGCTCGATGAAGGCTCATGAAGGGAGGATGGTGTGATCCGGATCTGGATCCCGTCTCTTTTATAGGCGGCTCATTTGCACAGCAAGGGGGTAAATGTAAAGATACCCTGACTTTTCGCATTCGTTCGACACGTGGAAGATGGCCATTATTGGGCGTGGAAGCCGAGAAGCGCGATATTCACAAGAAAGCCGGACACTATTCAACACAGGATTCGGAGGGGAACCCGCCTTGCAATGCCGAAGACAATCAACACGCCGGACTTATTATCATTGAAGCCTAGTTCGGGGGCTACTGAGGGAGTCCTGGACTAGGGGGTGTCCGGATAGCCGAACTATCATCTTTGGCCGGACTCCTGGACTATGAAGATACAAGATTGAAGACTTCGTCCCGTGTCCGGATAGGACTTTCCTTGGAGTGGAAGGCAAGCTTGGCAATACGGATATGTAGATTTCCTACCATTGTAACCGACTCTGTGTAACCCTAACCCTATTCGGTGTCTATATAAACCGAAGGGTTTTAGTCCGTAGGACGAACAACAATCATACCATAGGCTAGCTTCTAGGGTTTAGCCTCTCTGATCTCGTGGTAGATCTACTCTTGTACTACCCATATCGTCAATATTAATCAAGCAGGAGTAGGGTATTACCTCCATCGAGAGGGCCCAAACCTGGGTAAAAACATCGTGTCCCTTGTCTCCTGTTACCATCCGCCTAGGCGCACAGTTCGGGACCCCCTACCCGAGATCCGCCGGTTTTGACACCGACAGTGGGTTATCAAGATCAACAGCGGGTTCAATCTCTACATCATTGTTTTTACTAGGTTGAGCATCAACATGAACATTATCATTAACATTATCACTAGGTTCATGTTCATCACCTGATTGTGTTTCAGCATCAGAAATAGAAATATCATTGGGATTCTCAGGTGTGTCTACAATAGGTTCACTAGAAGCATGCAAAGTCCTATCGTCTTTCTTCTTATTCTTTTTGGAAGAACTAGGTGCCTCTAAATTATTTCTCTGAGAATCTTGCTCGATTCACTTAGGGTGGCCTTCAGGATACAAAGGTTCCTGAGTCATTCTACCAGTTCTAGTAGCCACTCTAACAGCAAAGTCATTTTTATTATTTAATTCATCAAGCAAATCATTTTGAGCTTTAAGTACTTTCTCAGCTTGAGTAGCAACCATAGAAGCATATTTGCTAATGAGTTTAAGTTCACCTTTAACTCTAGCCATATTATCGCTCACGCGTCCTATCTCGAAAGCATTATTCTTTAACTCTCTACCAACATAAGCATTAAAACTTTCTTGTCTAGCCAAAAAGTCATCAAATTCATCTAAGCATGGGCTATGAAATTTAGTAGAGGGGATTTCAACTTTATCATATCTATAGAGAGAATTTACCTTTACTACCTGTGTAGGGTTATCAAGACAACGTGGTTCTTCAACAGGCGGTATATTAGAGTATTTAACCAAAAACTACCACATTTCATGGAAACGTGTCCAGAAACTACCACTTTACGAATTTGTGCCGAAAACTACCACTTTTTTGTTAATCTGTGACTAAAAACTACCATGGCGGGAAAGTGCCCGATTCGCCTCTTCTAAACGCCTTTCTGACAGGATGAGCCCACAAGTCGGGTTGACCGTTAACTTTGACCGTTATTACAAATGGGACCCACACGTTAACCCTCTTCTTCCTCCTCTCTCCCTCTCTTTGGCATTTCTACAAACACCTTGTGTGCACCTGCAGTTTGCCCGAGATCCTAACCGACGCGCCCTATTCGAGGGAGCCGAGCGCGTGGCTCTGGATGCTGCTACCGTCCTCGGCCTACTCCTCGAGCAGGTCTCCGACCAGGGCGCTGGCGGGGGAGGGCCAAGGTCGTCCTCGGCGTCGGCCCAGACGACGTCCTCGGCCTCGGCCGAAGCTAGCGTGCGCCATGGAGTTGCCGCTGAAAGCCGTCCAGTTCTGCCCGCCCTCCAGCATCACGTCCACCTCTGGCACTGAGTGCCCCGTCTGCGACGATAGCCGATAGCAGCTTCGTGGAGTCGTAGCAGAGCTCGAACGGTGCCACCGCCGGCGTGACCCTCCTCGCGCTCCTGCCCATGGCGCGGTCGAAGGCCGCGATCAAGGGGCGGTACACGTCGTGGCGAAGCTCCGTGTAGCGGACCGTGGAGAAGCCGACGATGGGCGCACCGGCGCTCGCGAATGCCACACGCGCTCCGTCCATGGCGATGCCATTGCTGGCCGAGACGTAGTAGCCGGGGTCTCCGGCGAACGGGCGGCGCAGCGGGACCCCCTCGGACAGGAGCGTCATGACTGCCGGCCGGTCAGCCCGGGAAGCGAGGAAGAAAGGGCCGCCGCCGAAGATTGCCGCGCCCGCGCGGTCGCCATCGCCTCAGAGGCACAACGCGAACGAGCTGGCGACCCTCTGCGCGCTCGCGACCTGCGCCAGGAACGAGCGGGCGGAGCGTGCGAGCCCTGCGACGCCGACAGCGCCGCAGGAGGCGGCGACAGAGAAGGAGACCGGGAACAGCGGGCAGACAGCGTCACGCGCGTGGTCTGGCCGTGGTCGGCGCTGCACGGCGACGTGACGACCGGGGCTGAGAGGTCGAGGACGACCGCGGCCGGCGTTGAGGGCCGCCACACACGCGCGTTGAGGGTGTTTGTGGAAATGCCAAAGAAAAGGAGAGAGGAGGAAGAAGAGGGTTAACGTGTGGGTCTCATTTGTAATAACGGTCAAAGTTAACAGTCAACCCGACTTGTGGGCCCATCCTGTTAGAAAGGCGTTTAGAAGAGGCGAATCGGGCACTTTTCTGACATGGTAGTTTTTAGTCACAGATTAGCAAAAAAGTGGTAGTTTTCGCACAAATTTGTAAAGTGGTAGTTTCTGGACACGTTTCCATGAAATGTGGTAGTTTTTGGTTAAATACTCGGTATATTAAGACCATGTATTTCTTCAATAGGTGGTAAAATTCTTAACATCTTCAGCTTTAATACCTTTTTCTTTCATTGTTTTCTTTGCCTCTTGCATATCTTCAGGACTGAGAAATAGAACACCTCTCTTCTTCGGAGTGGGTTTGGGAATAGGCTCAGGAGTTGGCTCAATTGGTTCAGGAATTGCCTCAGGAATTGGCTCAGGAAGAGTCCAATTATTTTCATTAGTCAACATATTATTCAATAGTAATTCAGCTTCGTCGATTGTTCTTTCCCTGAAAACACAACCAGCACAACTATCCAAGTAATCCTTGGAAGCATCGGTTAGTACACTATAAAAGATATCAAGTATTTCATTTTTCTTAAGAGGATGATCAGGCAAAGCATTAAGTAATCGGAGAAGCCTCCCCCAAGCTTGTGGGAGACTCTCTTCTTTGATTTGCACAAAATTATATATTTCCCGCAAGGCAGCTTGTTTCTTATGAGCAGGGAAATATTTAGCACAGAAGTAATAAATCATATCCTGGGGGCTACGCCCACAACCAGGAGCAAGAGAATTATACCAAGTCTTAGCATCACCCTTTAACGAGAACGGAAATATCTTAAGGATATAATAATAGCGAGATTTATCATGATGAGTAAACAGGGTGGCTATATCGGGTAAGATGTGTCACAACAGTTTCAGATTCAAGGCCATAAAAAGGATCAGATCAACTAAAGTAATAATTTCAGGATCAACAGAGAATTCATAATCCTTATCAGTAACACAAATAGGTGAAGTAGCAAAAGCATTGTCAGGTTTCATTCTAGCATTAAGAGACTGATGCTTCCATGTAGCTAATAATTTCTTAAGATCATATCTATCATTGCAAGCAAAGATAGCTCTAGCAGCTTCTTCATTCATAACATAACCCTTAGGAACAACAGGCAATTCATAATCATTGGGAGAATTTTCATCATCACTATCATCAATAATAGCATCTTCAATAATTTCATTCCCTCTAACCCTAGCAAGTTGTTCATCAAGAAATTCACCTAATGGCAAAGTAGTATCACGCACAGAAGTAGTTTCATCATAAGTATCATGCATAGCAGAAGTGGCGTCATCAATAACATGCGACATATCAGAATTCATAGTAGTAGCAGGTTTAGGTGTCGCAAGTTTACTAATAACGGAAGGAGAATCTAGTGCAGAGCTAGATGGCAGTTCCTTACCTCCCCTCGTAGTTGAGGGAAAAATCTTGGTTCTGTCGTCTTTCAAGTTCTTCATAGTAATCAACAGATATAAATCCCAAGTGACTCAGAGAACAGAGCTACGCTCCCCGGCAACGGCGCCAGAAATTAGTCTTGATAATCCACAAGTGTAGGGGATCGCAACAGCTTTCGAGGGGAAAGTATTCAACCCAAATTTATTGATTCGACACAAGGGGAGCCAAAGAATATTCTTGAGTATTAGCAGTTGAGTTGTCAATTCAACCACACCTGGATAACTTAGTATCTGCAGCAAAGTATTTAGTAGCAAAGTAATATGATAATAAAGGTAACGGTAGCAAAAGTAATATTTTTGGGTTTTGTAGTGATTGTAACAATAGCAACGGAAAAGGAAATAAGCGAAGAACAATATGTGAAAAGCTCGTAGGCAATGGATCAGTGATGGATAATTATGTCGGATGTGATTCCTCATGTAATAGCTATAACATAGGGTGACACAGAACTAGCTTCAGTTCATCAATGTAATGTAGGCATGTATTCCGTAAATAGTCATACATGCTTATGGGAAAGAACTTGCATGACATCTTTTGTCCTACCCTCCCGTGGCAGCGGGGTCCTAGTGGAAACTAAGGAATATTGAGGCATCCTTTTAATAGAGAACCGGAACAAAGCATTAGCACATAGTGAATACATGAACTTCTCAAACTACGGTCATCACCGAGAAGTATCCCGATTATTGTCACTTCGGGGTTGTCGGATCATAACACATAATAGGTGACTATAGACTTGCAAGATAGGATCAAGAACACACTTATATTCATGAAAACATAATAGGTTCAGATCTGAAATCATGGCACTCGGGCCCTAGTGACAAGCATTAAGCATAGCAAAGTCATAGCAACATCAATCTTAGAACATAGTGGATACTAGGGATCAAACCCTAACAAAACTAACTTGATTACATGGTAAATCTCATCCAACCCATCACCGTCAAGCAAGCCTACGATGGAATTACTCACGCACGGCGGTGAGCATCATGAAATTGGTGATGGAGGATGGTTGATGATGACGACGGCGACGAATCCCCCTCTCCGGAGCCCCGAACGGACTCCAGATCAGCCCTCCCGAGAGAGATTAGGGCTTGGCTGCGGCTCCGTATCATAAAATGCGATGAAACTTTCTCTCTGATTTTTTTCTCCATGAGACGGAATATATGGAGTTGGAGTTGAGGTCGGCGGAGCCTCAGGGGGCCCACGAGACAGGGGGGCATGCCCAGGGGGGAGGGCGCGCCCCCCACCCTCGTGGACAGGGTGTGGGCCCCCTAGTCTTGATTCTTTCGCCAGTATTTTTTATATTTTCCAAAAAGTGCCTCCGTGGATTTTCAGGACATTCCGAGAACTTTTGTTTTCTACACATAAAACAACATCATGGCAGTTCTGCTGAAAACAGCGTCAGTCCGGGTTAGTTTCATTCAAATCATGCAAGTTAGAGTCCAAAACAAGGGCAAAAGTGTTTGGAAAAGTAGATACATTGGAGACGTATCAATACGCCGCTTTATCTCGGCCACGAGGTGGCCGGTCAGCCGCATCCTGCGCTGGTAGTGTAGGCTCTAGGGCCTCCTCCTCGAATCGCGGTAATAACCTACGCTTTGGGTAACTTTTGGTTGGGTGCTCGAGTCCGTATTCCTCGGCTGCCAGGACCTCGGTCCATCTATCAGTTAGCAGATCTTGATCAGCTAGAAGCTGCTGCTGCTTTTTCTTCAGGCTTTTGCAGTGGCTATAAGCCGGCGCTTAAAGCGCTCCTGCTCGACGGGGTCCTCAGGCACGATGAATTCTTCGTCGCCGAGGCTCACCTCGTCTTCGGAGAGGGGCATGTAATTGTCATCCTCCGAGTCTCCATCCATTGCCTGTTTATCAGGGCTAACTTGCCCCATCTTCCCGTCCGGCTTGCTCGAAGCTTGGCTGGGCGGGGTCCTTTTCGCCTTTGGCACCATCCGGAGTGCTATTGTCTCTGTGCCGGTATTGCCGTTTTTGCTATGGCGGGGTTTAGAGCGGCGCCTCCGGCGCTTAGACTGTTTCTCGATGGGATTATCCTCCGTTGCCTCGTCGCCATTGCGTTCTTTAGGCGTGTCCACCATATATATATCATATGATGAGGTGGTTGTCCAGCGCCGTGTGGGCGGTGGTTCCTGTTCTTCTCCGGCATCGTCGTCCATACCGTCGATGTCTTCGGAGTCGAAGTCAAGCATGTCGGTTAAGTCACCGACAGTGGCTATTAAGTGGGTGGTGGGTGGAGAACGAATTTCTTCGTCGTCCGCTTCCCACTCAAGCCGGGCATAGTTCGGCCAAGACTCTCATGATAGGGAGAGGGATTTTAACGAATTTAGCACGTCGCCCAAGGGCAAGTGCTGAAAGATATCTGCGGAGGTAAACTCCATGATCGGTGCCCCAATCAGGTTTGATGGGCACGGATGTACGCGGTTCGGAGCCTGCGGCCGGAGACGAGTCCGGGGGTCCGACGACGCAGACCTTATCGGAGGCGAAGTCTGTGTTCGGCTCTATGGCCGCTGAGTGTGCGGCCTCCGTGGCGGGGTCCATCCACCCGTCCTTGGATGGCACGATCTGCTCTGGATTAAGTGCCGGAGCAGCTACAGGTGTGATCTCCTAAACACCATCCGATGGCAGATCTAAGTCATGCTCATCGTGACTATCCGCCACACCTGTCATGGGCTCGAATTCGTCGAAGATCAAGTCTCCGCGGATGTCGGCGGTGTAGTTCAGGCTTCCAAACCTGACCTGATGACCAGGGGCGTAGCTATCGATCTGCTCCAGGCGGCCAAGCGAGTTGGCCCGCAGTGCGAAGCCGCCGAATACGAAGATCTGTCCGAGGAGGAAATCCTCACCCTGGATTGCATTGTTGTGGATGATTGAAGGAGCCATCAAGCCTTACCGTGACGACATAGTGGAACTCTCAATGAAAGCACCAATGTCGGTGTCAAAACCGGCGGATCTCGGGTAGGGGGTCCCGAACTGTGCGTCTAAGGCTAGTGGTAATAGGAGGCGGGGGACACAATGTTTACCCAGGTTCGGGCCCTCTCGATGGAGGTAATACCCTACTTCCTGCTCGATTGATCTTGATGATATGAGTATTACAAGAGTTGATCTACCACGAGATCGTAGAGGCTAAACCCTAGAAGCTAGCCTATGATTAATATTGTTGTTGGTCCTACGGACTAAACCCTCCGGTTTATATAGACACCGGAGGGGGGCTAGGGTTACACAGAGTCGGTTACAGAGAAGGAAATCTACATATCCGAATAGCCAAGCTTGCCTTCCACACAAAGGAGAGTCCCACCCGGACACGGGACGAAGTCTTCAATCTTGTCCAACAGCCCGGCATAAGCATATAGTCCGGCTGTCCGAGGACCCCCTAATCCAGGACTCCCTCAGAGGGATCTAAAGTTCTCTTTTGGAAAGATCGATGGATTCACGGCGAGACGGTTGCTGACATAGCCCCATTACTCCACGCGATGGTCAGCACAAGGAACAAAAACAGAAGAACGGTGAGATACGGGCTTAATGATAATGCCTGGACGTCCGATGTGCAAGGGGAACTATCTTTCTTGGGCCACATGCAAGTCTACTCTCTATGCCAAGCCATCAGTACGGTAGAGAGGAACCTGGAAGAGCCGGACCAATTCATTTGGCCTTGCCACGCGTCTGGCAAATACAATGCTAGTTCCACATACAGGTGGCTTTGCATGAGGCAAATCAAAACCCCCACCGCAGGCTGCATTTGGCGAAGCTGGGCGCCGCTTAAGTGCAAAATCTTCATGTGGCCCGCCGGCCAACACCGTCTCAGGACTTCTGATCGTCGAGCTCGACACGGCCTCCAAGATGCGACGTCCACCTGCTACACGTGCTTGCAAGATGAGGACAACCCCGATCACATCCTCGCTCATTGTGGTTATGCGAGAGAGGTGTGGCACTCATGTTTCAACGAGTGAAGGCTTAACATCCAAATCCCATCCATTGATGCCACATTCTTACAATGGTGGCTCGACTAGAGGAGACAATTCAATGGCAAGCTCAGAAGAGGATTCGATTCCATCACCATCCTAATTGATTGGGCCCTTTGGAAGCAGCGCAATGCGCGTGTGTTCAACAATGTTTCGAGACAAAGATCAGCGGCACAACTTAAAACGGAGATCCTAGATGAGATAGATGACTGGAGGAAGGCCGCTTTAGGCGGAGTTGGTGCTTTAGACCCTTTCGCAAGAGAGTAGTCATAGTCTCTAGGGAGTTGGCGTTGAGTGGGTCCCCCCTACGAGGTGTCCGCACCTCGTTAGGGTTCTTGTACATATTTTCCTGCCTTCTATAAAAATACGGTATTGCCATTGCCATACTCTCGAAAAAAAAAGTATATAGATTAGGAATGGCTAAAATCGCAATTAGAGATGAAGATTTCAAGTTAGTTCTTAGAGGCCAATTCTACTATCTGCCAGCAGGGTTTCCAAACACCACCATACCAGTTCATGCTCAGGAAAACCAAAGCTACCAGCACATCTAGGCACTGTTCGGGACGAAGGAATTTCGCGGAAATTGTGGAGGTTTCTTTTTCTGCGGATTTTTTTCTTTAAGAGCGTTCTGTACAAAGGAAATATCCCAGGCAATTCCTAAGGAAAGGCTTCTTATCCTGCGCTTTTTAAGGGAACTGAAGCATCCGCGGGAAGCTCATTTTTCGCATAGGCCCGAGGCAAACTGGCGCATTGCAGGAGTGCTGGATTTGACATGACTCTAAAAATGCGGTAGACCTTGTTTACATGGACCATCCATGGACCTGTGTTGCTAAAACCGTGGTGGTGCATGTGATCTATGCTCACATGTAACCACGATTCACCTAGTCGCACCACAGCAGGTTGCCCTTGATTTTTTTTTAGTCCGGCCGTAAGCGCATTCTATCTCCTGTACAGCTACTGGTTCCTGCGTCCCGAGCTCCACTAGTTAAAAAAATTCCTCCAATTCCAAGCCTGCAGGTTTTCCCTCTGCCCTGGCCTTCACCCTACACATTTTTCTATTCCTCTGTTTTGAGCACCTACGTTCCGAACAGGTCCCTAATTTTCTACTTCCTCCGTCTACGTGTGTAAGTCATCTTACGAAAACCAAATAATCCCAGTACACTTAGGCGCGGTACATTAACTCTCATCTCGTTTCTTGTTTCATGACATATCAACCAATAAGAGATGTGGGTCATGCATGCTTTAAATGATTTGAGACTACCAAACACGACATGCATTGGTTAGTTTGTTGCATGCATTGTTATTAATTAGCAAAAACACATTAAGTTCTCTCGTTTTTCCCGTCACCTTGGTCACGGTGCGCAACGTAAGATGATTTACACACTTAGACGGAGGAAGTACTTAAAACTTATCTTTCCTCCAATTATCTGCAATAAACTGACCCCATACACTTTTATGGGGAAATGTACTGCATTTTCACATTGAAAGATCTGCATCAAAACATTCAGCCGTTGGATAGGTGGATGGCTCGGTGTCTGTTCCCAAAGTATAATTGACAAACAAGAAACTAAAATATCATCACTGAATAGATAGATTGATAGTTGGCAATAATGGCGACGGCCCACAACATATTATCTAGTTCACATATGTATCCTCGTATATAGCAAGGAAAATCACATCATTATTTTCAGATCCGACAAGCAACCAGAAAGGAGCATGGTGCAATGTACGGCTCTGCCAAATTTGACATCCTTAATAATCAGTGGCGGAGACAGGCCTGGGGCAGCTGGGGCTATAGCCCAGGCCTAGTAACAAATTCCCTTGTAATTTTTTTAAAGAAAGCATAGAAAATCAAAGAAGTTTTTCACTCATATAGCTTAGCCCTAGGCGCAATCTGGTTCTAGCTCCGCCGTTGTTAATAATCTTTGAAGAACGAGCAGACACGAGCCTCCTTGTACACCTTTCCTGGCCTGCAAAAGTAGCCTTGCTCCGGAGCACAGTGCGAGTTGGTGGAGCAAATGCAAAGTCCTTCAATGGCACAACGCTTTTTGATGATGTTAGGACTTCCATTGATACCGAGAACCTTGTCAGTCCACTCGTTGGAGAAGAGCCCCTCTGGATCGTACCTATCTTTCACCCTAAGAAACTCATGGACTTTTGGGTACTTCGCGATGGCACCATCGAAGGCGAAATCGCGGCTCTTACCCCAGTGCGGGATCCCGCCGTACTTATGCAACGCCATCTGCTCGATCTCGTCCACCACATCGGCATGTGCACGCGGCATGCCTTCAGTGTGGCTCCGGTAAAAGATGATGTCGACACCGATCGAGTCCTTCGGCTTGCCAAGATAAGCGGATTACGCCTTAATGTATCGTAGGAGCACGCCTATGTTGGGGTCGACAGAAGAACAAAACGAGTCCGGATTGAGGTTCCGGAGACGTTGCATGTCGGCTATGAATGCCGGTGCGTTGGACAGCGGGATGCTGAAGCCGGAGTCGTAGGTGAAGAAGCCTCGGATGCGCGGGTCCCAGGCGCAGGAAGTGAGGAGGCCATCCTCGGGGCTATTGAAGCACGTGCCGAACGCCTGGATGCGGTGCTGGTACCCCACCACCGGGTATCCCGTGAAGGAGACGCCATCGTTGGTGAATACATTCAGCCGCTCCGACGCGGTCGCCTGCTGCCTCGCCGCCTCGCACCGGGCGGTGTCGGTGCCATTCTCCTGCAGCCGCTCTTCGGCGGCTCTTGCATCGATGAGCTCGCGGGTGCGGGTAAGGGGCAAGTCGTAGAGGCCGTTGCCCGGGGTGGAGACGTCGACGCGGTCGTCCTGGCGGTAGATCACCTTGCCCTGGTGCGGCAGCCACGTCATGTCGCCGAACTCGTGAAGGTGGCCCCACCTGGCCACCTGCTCTTGGAAGTCCGAGTCGTCGCGCTTCACGAGCGTCACCGACCGCTTGAACAACGGCTGCATGGCCAGAGTCACGTGAGAGATGACGCCGAGGACCCCAAGGGAGACCTTCGCCGCCTGTAGGTCCGGGTGGCCAGCCCCGAGCTCCCTCACCACGGCGAACCCCTGGCTCGCCGGCGCCGGAGTTACGATCCTCAGCCCGACCACGTACTCGTGCGCGGCGCCTCCCTTCCCCCACAGCGAGCTCCCGTGCGCTCCCGTGCTCAAGAGGCCCCCGATGGTCAGGCCGTGCCAGTACGGGGAGTGCGGCAGGGACAGCCCCGCGGCGGCAGCGGCCTCGACCAGGTCCCGGAGGAGCATGCCGCTCTCCACCGTCATGAGCCGCTTCGCTGCGTCGACGTGCACCGTCCGGTTGAGCCGCGCCGTGCTTATGATGGTGCCGTCGTCGCCGCCGGGGCACGCCAGCTTGGGAATGCTGTGGGAGTGCTTGGTGGCCACCCTCACCTTCCGTTTTGTGGACGCCACGGCGGCCACGGCCGCGACGAGCTCCTGCTCGGTCCGCGGGTAGGTGACCTTGGCCGCGCGGCAGATGGTGCGGTCCGTGAAGGAGCCATACGTGTTGGTGACGGTGCAGTTGGACGTGCCATGCGTGCACATCACCGGGTCTGGCGGAGGGCTGCAGCCGGCGAGCTGGACGAGGACTCCTAGTGAGAGAACCACCAGCAAACTTTTCATTTTTCTCTTGATGATTGGTTGCCTGGGGTTGTCGCCAACAGAGGCAAGCTAGGCCTTAAGTAGGCTTAAGGTCAATTCTCACGGCATGGTAAACCTTGCACGTTTCCGCGGGAGTATGAGTTCAATATAAGTGAACCGACCGAGAAGCTAGCTGTGCGCAGACTAAACGGCTTAATTTTCTACATATATGCATGCGAGCTGTGTTTCTAAGGGCTAAACGGCTTGTATGGCTAAAAGACATTGTCAACAAGGTTATCCTCTAGGTTAGCTGTCTTTTTCTGGGTGGTTGCAGGTCAAGGCTTCGAATTCAAAGGAACAAAACGTTTAGTCAATTACTCCCTCCATTTTTTAATATAAATCTTTTTCAAAATTCCATATAGAACTACATTCGGATGTATATAAACGCCTTTTAGAGTATAGGTCTACTCATTTTGCTTCATATGTAGTCTATAGTGGAATCTTTTAAGAGACTTACATTTAAGAATGGAGGGAGTATATGTGTTAGCGTAATTGTGTGGTTTTTCATACATCTAGCTGGGAAAAAATATACTCCCTCTGTCCCAGAATATAAGAACGTTTTTGACATTATGCTAGTGTTAAAAATGTTCTTATATTTTAGGACGGAGGGAGTAAAAAGAAGGCATCCATCCGGCTTCAGGTTACTGGAGCCCTTAACAGTTGACATTACAACATCAAAATGACATGTATGCCACAAAATTCCATCACCAGGATTTTCCTAAGGGCTAAAGAGTGTGTATCGCCAAAAACTTCGTCACCAACGTTATCTTGTCTTTTTTTTAACACATCCTGTCTTTTCTGGGTGGTTGCAAGTCAAGGCTCCCAAGTCAAACAAAAATAACTCTATGATAGCAGCATTGTGTGGTTTTTCATCCATCTGGTTGAAAGTTTTTTTTTAGAAAGAAGGCATATACCCAGCTTTAAATTAACAAATCCCTTAACAGTTGACATTACATATCAAAACTACATGTATGTCACATAATTTCGTTAGCCGGATTTTCCTAAAGGCCAAACACTAGTAGAAAAAGGTTCATCTGTCCCGGTTTCAGATGCCCATTTGTCCCGGTTCTGGAACCGGGACTAAAGGATCGGTACTAAAGCCCATGACCTTTAGTCCCGGTGCTCGCGAACCGGAACAGATGGGGCTCTACGTGGCCGCTGCGGCTTGCCCAGGTAGGAGGGCCTTTAGTCCCAGTTGGTAACACCAACCGGGACCAAAAAGTATCCACACGTTAGCAGTTCAGAGGCTGGGGTTTTTTTTTTTTAAGGGGGTTGGGGGTTTTGGAGGGTTAATTTAATTAGGGGTTTCATATATTGTGTTAGCTAGCTAATAGAGAGAAGAGTGACCTCTCTTATCTCCGTGCTTGGTCGACGCTATGTAGTATACGTATAGAGGACTCGACACGCTAGCTAGTAAGAAAATGAAGGAAACCATTGTGACGCCCCCGATTCAATCGTACACTAATCATACTGCATAGCGTATGCGATCAAGATCGAGGACTCACGGAAGATATCACAACACAACTCTAAAAATAAAATAAGTCATATAAGCATCATAATACAAGCCAGGGGCCTCGAGGGCTCGAATACAAGTGCTCGATCATAGACGAGTCAGTGGAAGCAACAATATCTGAGTACAGACATAAGTTAAATAAGTTGCCATAAGATGGCTAGCACAAACTGGGACACAGATCGAAAGAGGCGCAGGCCTCCTGCCTGGGATCCTCCTAACTACTCCTGGTCGTCGTCAGCGGCTGCACGTAGTAGTAGGCACCTCTAGGGTAGTAGTCGTCATCGACGGTGGCGTCTGGCTCCTGGGCTCCATCGTCTTGTTGCAGCAATCAAGTAGAGATAGGGGGAAAAGGGGAAAACAATGCAACCGTGAGTACTCATCCAAAGTACTCGCAAGCAAGGAGCTACACTACATATGCATGGATATATGTGTAAAGGGCCATATCAGTGGACTGAACTGCAGAATGCCAGAATAAGAGGGGGATAGCTAGTGTTATCGAAGACTACGCTTCTGGTCACCTTCGTCTTGCAACAGGTAGAAGAGGGTAGGTTGAAGTCCTCCAAGTAACATCACATAGCAATAATCCTACCCGGCGATCCCCTCCTCGTATCCCTGAGAGAGAGCGACCACCGGTTGTATCTGGCACTTGGAAGGGTGTGTTTTATTAAGTATCCGGTTCTAGTTGTCATAAGGTCAAGGTACAACTCCAAGTCGTCCTATTACCGAAGATCACGGCTATTCGAATAGATTAACTTCCCTGCAGGGGTGCACCAACTTACCCAACACGTTTGATCCCATTTGGCCGGACACACTTTCCTGGGTCATGCCCGGCCGCGGAAGATCAACACGTCGCAGCCCCACCTAGGCTCAACAGAGAGGTCAAGACGCGGTCTAAACCTAAGCGCGAAGTGCCGGGCCCATCGCCCGAGCACACCCTGACGTTGTGGGCGGCGGAAGCGAGACCTAGCCTAGTGGCGTTCAGTCCAATCCGGTAGCGCCGCTCGAGCCGAGCGTCATCAAGTGCTTGGTGATACCACGACGCCGAGTACCCATATCTTTCACACGTAGTTGGTTAGTGCGTATAGGCTCGTAGCCAACTCAGATCAAATACCAAGATCTCGTTAAGCGTGTTAAGTATCCATGAGCGCCCGAGCAGGGCAGGCCCACCTCTCTCCTAGGCGGTCTCAACCTGCCCGACGCTCCGCCACAAAGATCCACTCATGGGTGCTCCACCGGCCGACCCGACTTTAGTCTCCACATGTATCATGTATAAGTATATAGTATATACCCGTGATCACCTCTCGAGTGATCACGGCCCGATAGTATAGCACAGCAGAAGGACAAGAATGTAGGGCCACAGATGAAAATACTAGCATCCTATACTATGCACATAGGATTGCAGGTAAAGGTAACAACAGTAGTAACAAGGACAGGCTATGCATCAGGATAGGTATAACGGAAAGCAGTAACATGCTACACTACTCTAATGCAAGCAGTATAGAGTAGAATAGGCGATATCTGGTGATCAAGGGGGCTTGCCTGGTTGCTCGCAAGAGAGAGGGTCATCAACTCCGTAGTCGAGGCGGCGGCAGCAGCGTCGGTCTCGTAGTCTACCGGAGAGAAGAGGGGAAGAAACAATGAATACCATGCGAACATATGCATATCGATGCATGACATGACAAATAACGATGCTAGGCGTGCCCTAACGTGGTATGAGGTGATGCCGGTTAAGGAAATATCCGGAAATTATCCCGGTGTTTCGTGTTTTTAGCGGAGGAGCGGAGGGGAAAGTTGCGAGTTCGATAAGTTAGGGGTGTGTGGCGAGACGAGCGGACTGCGTGCCGGATTAAATCTCGTCGTTCGAGCAACTTTCATGTTGAAAATATTTTAATCGAAGTTACGGATTAAAAGATATGATTTTCTAAAGATTTTATTAATTTCTGGAATTTAATTAATTATTTAATCCACCATTATCCAGAATAGTAAAGGCTGACGTCAGCATGACATCAGGGTGATGTCAGCAGTCAACGTCGACCATTGACCTGGTCAACCTGACGTGTGGGTCCCACTGTCATTGACTAAGATTAACTAAACAGATTAATTAGTTTAATTAGTGATTAGGTTAATCTAATCAGGATTAATTAACTTAATTAATTGCTTAATTAGTTAATTAATATTTTAATTATTTTAATTATTATTCATTTATTTATTTAATATATATTATATTTTTTAATTCCCTTTTTTAATGTTCCAGGGGCTGGGCCCCACTTGTCGTAGGGCCAAGGCCTACTTGAGCACAGGCGCCACGGGCGGTTGGGCTGAGCATCGGATCTTGCCCGAAGGGCGACGCCCAGTCTGGCGGACCAGCAGGCGCCGCGCAGGGAGGGCACTCGGCCCATGGTCGCCATTCTTGAGGAAGGGATCCGGCCGTGAGGCGGGACGGAGAGGGTGGCGAGAGGAGGCCGCGTCTGGGCGGCAACAAGGGCGGTGATGCGCAGCGTGAGGGAGGCCGAGGAGCAGGACACGGGGGGCGCGGCCCCTAGCGGCGTCTGAGGGGCAGCAGCAGCCACGCCACAGTGGCCTTGGTCGGGCGCTGGTGACATGAGCACGACGGGCGCTGGCCGAGCGGGACAGAGAGGAGCGGAGGGGCGAGGCGGAGCTCACGGGGCCGGTAGGGATCGTGGCAGCGGTGGTCGAGGAGGAGGACGGGGACACGACAGAGAGGGGCAGCCCGGCGAGGAGGTCCGGCGGACGGCGACGACGTCGTAGAGGGGGCAGGCCGGGGCGGTGCTTGGCGATCCGGTGACGGGGTCGGCACCGGCGACGGCGTGGCACCGGTGCGATGGCGTCGAGGGACGCGTCGGGAGCGGGCTTGAGGTCTCGGGTGCGGCGTCCCGCGGCTGAGTGGCGGCGATGCTCGAGGAGGGGGTCCGTCGGTGGAGGGGTCGACGACGAGGGCGGCGAGGTGAGGCGGTCGACGGCGACGAGCGAGGGAGAAGGCGCGGTGCCCGATCCAGATCGGGATCGGGAGGATCTGAGGAGAGAGAGGCGTGGGGCGGGGTGGGGCGACGGGGTTGAGGAGGCAGGCCGGCGGAGGGGCTCCGTCGTGGCGGAGTCGCTGACGGCGGGTGGCGACGAGGGCCTCCTCCCTCGATCCCGATCCAGACGGGGGAGAGGGGGAGATATTTTTGGTGAGAGGAGTGGGGGTGTCGGTGGCCAGTGGGGGGAGTGGGGGAGGTTAAGGTGGCGGGGTGGGCCGGCTGGGCCAGGTGGGCTGGCCGGTTGGGCCTTGGCTTGCTGAGCCGAAGCCCGGGGGGGCAGGGGGGTTTTCTCTTTCTTTCTTTTTTGTTAGTTTAGTTTTTCTCTTTTGTATTTTCTTTTCTTTTATTTATTTACTTTTCTGTTTTAAATAATTTTAAATTATTTAGGCCTCTTATAAAAATGTGTTTATTTCATGATAATTATCTATGCAATATTTGACACGGTCCGAACATGTTTGTTTTGAAGTTTGAAAACTTTGTTTGTTTGCCCAAAATCCAAATTTGAATTCGAATCGTTTTGAATTAACGCGAGATTAGCGACAGTAACGGAGGTGACATGGCGTCATAAGTAGAGATTACTGTAGCTTGATTACCCGGGCGTCACAATTCTCCTCCACTACAAGAAATCTCGTCCCGAGATTTAAGAGGGGAGTAAGGGGGAAAGGTCTGGTTACGAAATTCTAACGGATCTTCTCGAAGGAGTTAATCCCTTTCGTTGATGTCTTCAATCCTTTATTCCAATGCATCATGATAAACTTGTCATCATTTCTTCGGGAACTCCATCGTACTTACGAAAGGATAAGGGGCAGCTCACTACGACATAATGCTGTTGAGGGAAACAATCTGGGGTTAACCCATGAATGAGTATAAGATTATCTCTCGAGTTGAACATATGAAATACCTCGAGAGTAAGGTACGATAAGAGGCTCCAAGAGGATAGATAGTTGCTCGAAGCCTGAACCAGAGTGAGAAAGGGGTTCAGAGTAGCGAGAGTATGTATTGCGTCTGATACCAGAATAGATCACTAGGACAGTGGCCCGTGATTTACATACGAGGCCACGCGCGAGGAATAACTTTGGGAATAGGGGGTGTACAGGACAGTCAGGTTTCGATCCTGTGGAACTGTGGGTTATGGGCCCGCCATGTGGTTTTTTTTTTCAATAGGAGCAGTGACATCTTGCACGGTCATGATAGCAAGGCATGTCAGAGAGTACCATGTCAGTTATGTCGGCAACAACGTTGGTACCAAGGGCGAGGGACGAAGAGAACCATTTTCCTGCTCGTTGCATCGAGGCGAACCAATAGGCAAAGTTCTCGTCCATCGGTGGTTACGAAATGTCACCAACAATAGTAATGTGGTCTTCTTGGCAGTGTTGTAACACGAGGTGCTTACATGAGCAGGAGAATAATACTGCTTAGATTATATAGACCTCAAGAAAGGTTAATCCAACCAATGGAAAGGAAAATGAGATTATCGATTAAAATGGAACAATGGAAAGGAAAATGTGTTTAAACACATATTTCAAGGGTATATCCTTCCCAAGGACAAGCAGAGCATGATATCCATGACAGAATATAATGTAGAAAACTCTTTAGGTAGGGGAGAGAAATTTCATGACATTACCCATACAGCGGTGTTTGGATAATTAGCAGGAAACATTTAGTATTGGCTTCAAATGTCCTTGTTGAAAATCGGAGTACCACAAACATGCTTCGAGATAGCATTGCATGGTCTTCAAGCAAAGTTCAGACTTTGGATACACAAAGGATCCGTCAGGAGCAACTTATAGAATAAGTCTTACAATTTCCTCTTGGAAGAATGGTTAAACTTGCTAAAAAGGATACTACAACAATAGGTCCTCCACCCAGGGGGGGTGCTAGGCATGACATCATGTTACCGGGTCATCAAAGGACCAACATCATAACTCTTGGAAAGTTGTCCCAACCATCATATCTGACCGAGATTCAGATCCATTTGGTGTCATGATACCTCAGACTCAGGATGTCTGAGAAGAAAAGGTGCAACACAACTAGACGAAATGACATTTAAAGATCCTCAGGATATGAACTATGGGAGCGGGTTCTTGAAGTAATAGTTCATCCTTAAACCAAGGAGAGGATGAGGGGGTAGCTGATGGAATCAACGAAAATTCATCGAGAATTCCAAACGGATGGATTTCCACAATAATGTGAACAAGAAGATGACACTTGTCAATTCAAATGATATAATGTTGTATGCTCTAGGAAAACATACACCATCAATCATTAGTTGAAAGGTGTGCCCGAAATATGACCTTAGGCGACAAGATCAATGTTAGAGTGACGATTCAATAACCAACAGTCTAAGAACAAACTGTCGATCGTTAACTTCAAAGCAATAGGGTTGCTAGAAGTACAGAACTCAAGCAACATCGTTAGCATATTGGTATCCTGGTTAAAAACAACACGGGGACCAAGGAATGATCGGAGATGGCATGAAGTATCACTTGTACCAAGAATGCATAAGAGGTGGTGAAATTCTCACGACATTATTGACATAAAAGATGGTAATACTCCAAGGTAAAGAAGAACAATTGCTGGATAGCATGGATCTCAAGGTATAACACGAAACACGAACAAGTTTGTGTTGAACAGAAGGCAGTAAAGTGGTCAAAGATAACCCAAATCATCGGGGGCAAGGATGGTATTTCTCATCATGATCTCAATTGATATCCTGGAAGAGCTCATAAGGTTGATGTGGATCACGACACATTTGTCGACAGATTTCCCGAAGAAGTAATCAATCAGCGACGACATCAAGTCAAAGGAATGATGAAGCCAAAAGTAATTGGAACCATGGGTACGACACAAACTCGAAATCAAGCTTGCTGTACAAGGTCAAACGGTATGACGAGGGAGATCGATTGTAAGATTAGCTCACCGTTGAAATATGTGTTCCGAGAAGAAGGACCCGGTAGCACAGTTAAAATTTAGCATGATAAAGATATAGCCGATCAGGCTAGGAATGATGTGATCGGGTACAAACTCGTACTTATAGAAGCTTACTGAAGAGTTGTTGAACCGTAGAGCGGACTCGGTTCAGTTATCGGTGTCTTTGAGTGTTTAATAACTCAGAGCCCATGAAAAATTGGAATCAGTGGGAAAGTAGCACTTGATGAAGAACTCATAAGAAGTTATGCAGTTCCATGATAATCTCGAGATACCAGGGGGGTAATACTCGACACCAGATCAAAGTAAAGGTTGGACTGGTGTATTGATCCATAGGAGACAATTGTTTTAACTTGTCCGAGAAATGGAATCAAACAAGAACAATCCTGGTTGGAACCACGGTTGTAAGGGATCAATTCACAGATACCATATGTTAGCTATCAAGGAAATAGTTATTATTACAAGAAGCTTCCATGATAGGATATACATCGCGTCCATGGGCATGACCACAAAGTTCAAGGTCGACTCCCACTTCCTCAATGCATAATCTTCCATTCACCTCTCGTATTTCGAAGATGCCATTAGTTGTTGAAAGTTTTACCTGGTGCAATACCAGATACGTATGACTCATGAAATCTTTCGGGTTCACACCGATGAGGGAAGGCGTTGGTTCAATGCCATCGGGGCTCCTTACGAGCATATACCATAAGCTTCAAGAGTAAATATTACCAGCTCGAAAGCAGAGCATGGTTGACAAAAGGAAAGGATACAATTTACCAAAGGCAATATGTATCGGAGAAAGAACTCACAAAGTGATTAATTATGAAGGACACTGTCGGATAACCATCCAACAAAGGACTTGATGGTCCACAAAGGATCTGATATGAGTATCGATACTCAACCAGAAGAGGAAGGCATGCAAATGCAACAGGTTATGGAAGCATCTGAATAATTCGCAGCTTAAATGCAAAGGAATTATGATTTCCAAAACAAAGGATCGAAGCGACGTTACGATCAAGGATGGATCAATTGAATATACCGAGGCTGTCGGCGATTTACAGATAGTTTGGTGAGAACCAGCTCATGTTCAAAATGATGGTGAGCGGAAAGATATTTTAGAAGGGTTGATAGATGATTGTGTGCATTCGCACACATGTTGAACCAATAGGATCAAAATAGCGGTGTCAAAAGATACTAGTGAATATTGCGGATATATGGGAAGCATCCATAATGCAAGTAGACAAGTATTTGCCGAGCAATAGTTTGAAGAGGATGCTCGGAAGGTCGGATAGTATTTGAGTATCTTATGAAGCATACGAACAAGCTGGAGATGAACAGATACTCAAAGTGCGAGGAATTTTCAATAGGGATATTCATGTGGTAAGGAACTGCAAGGCAGTAAGCTTAAAGGATTTTCGGAACAACAAAGAGTATTTCGGGACATCTTGTAATAACAAGATCAACGGGGAATGATTGTATGAATGGCAAGTGTAAGCAGTTTTTCATAGGGGTTGATGGTGGAAGGAAATCGCAAATGCGATGGCACAAAGACTTGAGAGAACATCGTAGAGTAACTTCGGAATCTTCTAGTGCAGCAGGCGATCATCTGAAGTGAGGGGCTCTCCGGGAGAAAGTATTATCGAGAACCTAAAGTTAGTTCTGTTTTTAGCAAGATCATTTTAACCCGAATAGAAGAGAGATCAGAGTCCCAGAGTAAAGGTCGAGGAGTAAAAGATCCTAGTACCACCCGATGGCGACGTGGGCCCGTAAGGCACACAGCCAAGTTAGTAAAAGTTTTGCAATGTCTAGACTCGACTTCGGCCAAGGAGTGTGGAAGGGGGATTCCTACAGGCAGTCGGCTCTGATACCAACTTGTGACGCCCCCGATTCAATCGTACACTAATCATACACGCAAACGTGTACGATCAAGATCGAGGACTCACGGAAGATATCACAACACAACTCTAAAAATAAAATAAGTCATACAAGCATCATAATACAAGCCGGGGCCTCGAGGGCTCGAATACAAGTGCTCGATCATAGGCGAGTCGTGGAAGCAACAATATCTGAGTACGACATAAGTTAAACAAGTTGCCATAAGATGGCTAGCACAAAGCTGGGGACACAGATCGAAGAGGCGCAGGCCTCCTGCAGGATCCTCCTAACTACTCCAGTGGTCGTCGCCGGGCTGCACGTAGTAGTAGGCACCTCCGTGGTAGTAGTCGTCATCGACGGTGGCGTCCGCTCTGGGCTCCATCGTCTGTTGCGCAATCGAGTAGAGATAGGGGAAAAGGGGAAACAATGCAACCGTGAGTACTCATCCAAAGTACTACGCAAGCAAGGAGCTACACTACATATGCATGGATATATGTGTAAAGGGCCATATCGGTGGACTGAACTGCAGAATGCCGTAATAAGAGGGGATAGCTAGTGTTATCGAAGACTACGCTTGGTCACCTTCGTCTTGCAACATGTAGAAGAGGGTAGGTTGAAGTCCTCCAAGTAACATCACATAGCAATAATCCTACCGGTGATCCCTCCTCGTATCCACGAGAGAGAGCGACCACGGTTGTATCCGCACTTGGAAGGGTGTGTTTTATTAAGTATCTGGTTCTAGTTGTCATAAGGTCAAGGTACAACTCCAAGTCGTCCTGTTATCGAAGATCACGGCTATTGAATAGATTAACTTCCTGCAGGGTGCACCAACTTACCCAACACGTTTGATCCCATTTGGCGGACACACTTTCTGGGTCATGCCCGCCGCGGAAGATCAACACGTCGCCGCCCACCTAGGCTCAACAGAGAGGTCAAGACGCGGTCTAAACCTAAGCGCGCAGGGTGCGGGCCCATCGCCTGAGCACACCGCACGTTGTGTGGGCGGCAGGAAGCGAACCTAGCCTAGTGGCGTTCGATCCAATCCGGTAGCGCCGCTCGATCGTGACGTCACGAAGTGCCGGCCGATACCACGACGCCGAAAGTGCCCATATCTTTCCCACGTAGTTGGTTAGTGCGTATAGGCTCGTAGCCAACTCAGATCAAATACCAAGATCTCGTTAAGCGTGTTAAGTATCCATGAACGCTGAACAGGCCAGCCCACCTCTCTCCTAGGCGGTCTCAACCTGCCCGACGCTCCGCCACAAAGATCCACTCGCGGGTGCTCCACCGGCCGACCGACTTTAGTCTCCACATGTATCATGTATCATGTATAAGTATATAGTATATACCGTGATCACCTCCGACCGATCACGGCCCGATAATATAGCACAAGCAGACGGACAAGAATGTAGGGCCACAGATGAAAATACTAGCATCCTATACTAAGCACATAGGATTGTAGGTAAAGGTAACAATGATAGTAACAAGGACAGGCTATGCATCAGGATAGGTATAACGGAAAGCAGTAACATGCTACACTACTCTAATGCAAGCAGTATAGAGTAGAATAGGCGATATCTGGTGATCAAGGGGGGGGCTTGCCTGGTTGCTCTGGCAAGAGAGAGGGGTCGTCAACTCCGTAGTCGAACTGGGCAGCAGCAGCGTCGGTCTCGTAGTCTACCGGAGAGAAGAGGGGGAAGAAACAATGAATACCATGCAAACATATGCATATCGATGCATGACATGACAAGTAACGATGCTAGGCGTGCCCTAACGTGGTATGAGGTGATGCCGGTTAAGGGGGGAAACATCCGGGAAATTATCCCCGGTGTTTCGTGTTTTCGGGCAGAGGAGCCGGATGGGGAAAGTTGCGAGCTTGATAGGTTAGGGGTGTGTGGCGGACGAACGGACTGCGTATCCGGATTCGTCTCGTCATTCTGAGCAACTTTCATGTTGAAAATATTTTAATCCGAGTTACGGATTAAAAGATATGATTTTCTAAAGATTTTATTAATTTCTGGAATTTAATTAATTATTTAATCCAACATTATCCAGAATAGTAAAGGCTGCCGTCAGCATGACATCAGGGTGATGTCAGCAGTCAACGTTGACCATTGACCTGGTCAACCTGACGTGTGGGTCCCACTGTCATTGACTAAGATTAACTAAACAGATTAATTAGTTTAATTAGTGATTAGGTTAATCTAATCAGGATTAATTAACTTAATTAATTACTTAATTAGTTAATTAATATTTTAGTTATTTTAATTTATTTATTTAATATATATTATTTTTTTAATTCCCTTTTTTTAATGTTCCAGGGACTGGGCCCACTTGTCATAGGGCCAAGGCCTACTGCACCGGGCGCCTTCTGAGGCGGTTGGGCTGGGCATCGGATCTTGCCCGAAGGCGCACAGCCCGTCTGGGCGGACCAGTAGGGCCGGCCCAGGGAGGGCACTGGCCCATGGCCAGCCATTGCGGTCGGGATCCGGCCGTGGGCGGGGACGGAGAGGGTCGGCGAGAGGAGGCCGCGGCCGGCGGCAACAAGGGCGGCGGATGAAAGCATGAGGGAGGCCGAGAGTAGGGACACGGCGGGGCGCGGCCCGAGCGGGCGCAGGGACGGCGCGCAGCCACGGCCACGGTGGCCTTGGGCAGGCGTGGTGACAGCATGGGCACGACGGGCGCGGCCGGAACAGGACAGAGAGGAGGGGAGGCGAGGCGGAGCTCACGGGGCCGGTAGGGATCATGGCAGCGGTGGTCAAGGAGGAGGACGGGATCCGACGGAGAGGGCAGCCCAGCGAGGAGGTCCGCGGACGGCGACGACGTCGAGAGGGGCAGGCCGGGCGGTGCTTGGCGATCCGGTGACGGGTCGGCACCGGGCGACGGCGTGGCACGGTGCGATGGCGTCGGGACGCGTCGGGCGGGTGTCAGAGGTCCTCGGTGCGGCGTCCAGCAAGTGGCGGCGACGATGCTCGAGGGGAGGGTCCGACGGTGGAGGGGTCGACGACGAGGGCGGCGAGGTGAGGCGGTCAACGGCGATGAGCGAGGAGAAGGCGCGGTGCCCGATCAGATCGGGATCGGGAGGATCTGAGGAGAGAGGGAACGTGGGGCGGGGTGGGGCGACGGGGTTGAGGAGGCAGGCCAGCGGAGGGGCTCCGTCGTGGCGGCGAGTGCGCTGACGGGCGGCGGGCGAGGCCTCCTCCTCGATCCCGATCCAGACGGGGGAGAGGGGAGATATTTTGGTGAGAGGAGTGGGGGTGTCGGTGGCCAGTGGGGGGAGTGGGGGAGGTTACGGTGGCGGGGTGGGCCGGCTGGGCCAGGTGGGCTGGCCGGTTGGGCCTTTGGCTTGTCGGCTAAGAGGGGCGGGGGTTTCTCTTTCTTTCTTTTTTGTTAGTTTAGTTTTTCTCTTTTGTATTTTCTTTTCTTTTATTTATTTACTTTTCTGTTTTAAATAATTTTAAATTATTTAGGCCTCTTATAAAAATGTGTTTATTTCACGATAATTATCTATGCAATATTTGACACGGTCCGAACATGTTTGTTTTGAAGTTTGAAAACTTTGTTTGTTTGCCAAAAATCCAAATTTGAATTCGAATCGTTTTGAATTAGCGAGATTAGCGGCGATGTGGAGGTGACATGGCGTCATAAGTAGAGATTACTGTAGCTTGATTACCCGGGCGTCACAACCGTTAAGTACAAAAGATCGTCATGAACATATACAGAGAGAAGTGATCGACCTCTCCTTCTCCGAGAGATTGGTCGAACAACAAGTTTTCATATATCTATCCGACGCTACTACCTACATATATACAATATAAGATCTATTACAATAGTTAAAGTCTGAAGTCAAGTGCCACATGGTATTCTCCGGCTTTCTTGATGACGTGGTCAAGAAAGAATCCCGCCAATTCCACTTGAATTGCTTTTATGCGATCATGTGGTAGGAGCTCATCCCGTAGCTGCCAGATCTAAATCGAAGAAGAGGGTCAATACATGTGTATGAATGAAACACAACACAAATGATGGTAATAAAATACAATTGTGAATAGTTTTTCTTACGCACTTGATATTGTTTTTCAGTGTAGCCCCGCTTATTCTTGGCCAGTCTCGTTGTAGATGAACTCGCAAACGTAGTATCCACATAAATTATTTCCTTGTTCCTGCCACAAGCACTTTACGAGAAATAGAGGTCAATCAAACTGATAAGAAAGCATGCTAAATGGTATTGATGAAACTAGCTACAATCAATGGGAGATGCGCGGAACTAGGTAGTAGTACTTACTTTCGGTGTTTTAAATGTCAGCTCGGTCGGTAGTCCCGGAGAAATTGCCGTGAACTTTTTCCAAACTCTGCCAGACAAAGAAAATAATTACTTGATATCAGGAAATGAACAAAGTTGCCGATATGGTGCGTTAATGATCGATTGAACTTACTTCTGGAGCATTCCAGTCATGTCCGCATAGTCCTCGGGATCTTTTTGTCTCGAGTCTAAGACGGTTACTTCTTCCTTCTCAAGCTTAATCACTAGGAGAATAAAGTGGAAGCTGCGTACGCATGAGCAACTCATCAGTTACATGACCATAACCTTGAGTAATAAGGGAAACCGAATATGCACAAGACAGTAACACTCACCTGAAGTTGTAAGGAAAGAGTATTTTATCTTTGGTTTGATTTTTGAGCAACGATTTGAGCAAGTTGTCCTAGTTCTCTTCGACTTTTTTTTGACTGTGTATTCATGTATGACATTTGGGTTAATGAAACCAATGTCATAGATTTGTGCTTTTCTGCATTCGACGATCTTCAATCTGCATATAGTGAGGATGATTATATATACATGCAATGAAAGAGCTGAGCTATATAGAGAGAGAGACTTAATTACAGAAAGTAGTACTTACAGACAGTAGCAAGCCACAAGTGATTTGTCGAGGGCCTTTTGATTGTAGAACTGGAAAAACTCGTCAAAATCAACAGTTAATAGTTCTTGGCCAATGAAGTTGTGGTCCTCTTTAATGAACATCGACAAAGCATCCTTCCCAGACTCTCTGCAGGTTTTCATGTACCAGTCATGGAATCTTCCAATCATCGTTGTTAGAGCAAGAGTATCGTTGACGAGAGGCTTCCCGTAATGGTATTTGAATTCGTCCACCTCCATTGTTCCAAATTCTACATCGTCGGGCAGGTAATCACCAATAGTGAAACCGGGCAGCAGCGGCTGATTTGCGACGATATCGCTAGACACCTTGAGCGGGGGGAATGATTGGTTCTCCTGTTCTCTGAGCTGGGGAATTTTCTTCCTACTTCTTCGTTCTTTTAATCTTTTGTCAGTTCAAGTACTTCCCGGCTGGCGCGCTTCTTGCAATGTCTTTTTAAGACAGCGAAGATGGTTGTTATCCGGCGAACGCGGTGGTAGTCACTTCAGGGCATTGAGAGTGCGCTTCGCTTTCACCGGATCTATCTTCTTCTCCGGAGCTGGATGTTTCATAGCTCTTTTCGTTTCAAAGAAGTCCTTCACTTGGGCTTGAACGATCTACTCGTTTTCCTCCACGGTCATCTCGTATGGTAACTTCTCTACATGCTTGAGAGATGGACCGAATCTGTATTGCCTCCCGCCTCTAGCTGTACTGCTAGACGCCGGAGCGGCGGCGGCTCTCCTCCGTTGCTGCTGACGAGTTGTAGAAGGAGGCGGAGTGGTCCGACGCGTCGGAGCAGCCGGAGCGGCGGCATCTGTGTCCCGCCGTTGCCAACGAGGCGAAGGAGGAGGCGGGCTGCTCGGACGCACCGGAGCAGGCGGAGAAGGAGGCGGAGTACTGCCGCCCTCACGTGCCAGAGCAGGAGGCGGAGTGCCCTGATCACTCGCCGGAGGAGGAGGAGGAGGAGGCGGAGTGCCTAGCTGACTCATCAGAGGAGGAGGAGGCAGAGGCGTGAAGTTCAGAAGCTTGATGTGCTCCTTCCGCCAGACATGGAGTCTTCAGAGCAAGACCCAGTTGCGTCTCCCCTTCACCTGTAGGGTGGTCAAGCTGGAGCTCCTCAAATCCCTCTGTTATTTCGTCCACCATCACAACAGCATAGCCTTGTGGAATCGGAAGGCAGTGAAAAGTTGCGTCGGGTTCAGGAGGGAACACAGAGCCGACAGCCGCCTTGACTTTGAGGTTCTGCCATTGCGTCATAAGCTGGCACTGGTGTGACTCCGTGATAGCATCCACGGGGTAGCTAGGAGCCGTGAAGTCAGGCTGTTGAACGAGCTCGGTGGAAGCCATGCTACTTCTCCAATGAGATGGCGGGGTAGCTTCTGGGGTAGCTTGGGCAGGATCTCGCTAGTTCTCAACAGCTTGTCGTTCCTCTAGCTTTCGTACCATTGCATTCCGCTTCTGCAGTTCGCTCAGCTCCACTTTCCTCCTCTCTTGGGTTCTGTAATCGTCTGGGGGGAAACACAACCTTCCACGCAACGGAGCCTGGCGTGCCTCATGTTCGTCCAGGGTGCTCAGGATTCCCGAGGGCCTGTGTGAGCTCGTCGTTCTCTCTATCAGGAACACCTTGACAGACTTTGCAACAGTTGATACCGACTCCGTTCGGTCACCGGAGCCGTCATCACGGTCGCCGGAGCCATCATGATCATGACTTTCCTCATCCATTGTTCGATCACCGTAGACTGCTTCCTCTCCTTCCACACCGTTGGTTTCATTGAGAAATAATGACAAGACATCACGTCCGTCGCGGATTATGTCCCCCAATATCTCTTCTTGTTCGAAGTCTCTTTGTTGATCCATAGTTTCTGCAAATATTACAACATGACAATTAATATACAAACATGAGAGATGGATATATTAATAGTGGCAAACATAGACCTAGCTAGCTAATCACAACACTTCTAGGGTTTGGGGTGGCCTCGACAACGCTCTTTTAAAAATTTGGGTGGCCTCAACGCTTCTAGGGTTTGGGGTGGCCTAGGCAACGCTTCTAGGGTTTGGCCCGGACCGCCTCTCTCATGAATGTACAAAGTCCGAACTGCCTCTCTCATGAATGTCAAACAAGGGATTTAACAAGATGGCGCCATTCTAGATGTGCAGAAAATAAATGGTCCCTATTTTTCCTGATCTCATCTATCATTCTATATGTGCACGTTCTCTTGTGTCAAAGTATTCTTCTATATGTCACGTTGTCTAGTGTCAAAGGATTCAATACTTTGACACAAGAGAACGTGCACATATAGAATGGTAGATGAGATCAGAAAAAATAGGGATCAACTTAATTATGCACATCCATAATGGGGGCATTCTCGATAAATCTCTTATAAATCTCGAGAGAGTTTGTTGGGTAGGGGTGGAAGGGGTACGAGATCGACAACGTTTTTTCCCTCGACGACCCTCGACCCTAATCCCTCTCCCGTCGGCGACCCTCGACCCTCATCCCCTCGGCGACCCTCGACCCTCAACCCCTCGACGACCCTCAACCCTCATTCCCTCTGCGACCCTTGACCCTCTACCCTAGTTCCGATCCTCGACCGCTCGGATTCTCTTAACCTTTAAGGGATTTAACAAGATGGCACAATTCTGGAAGTGCAGAAAATGGTCCATATTTTTCCTGATCTCATCTACCCTTCTATATGTCACGTTGTCTAGTGTCACAGGATTCAAGAAAACCATTGCTTCATCATTTGCCGGAAGTAACAGGCGCATAATGGTACGAAGATCTCCAAAATTATTTTGGAACGGAGTCCCGGATAGGATAATTAGCTTTTTGGTACGAAGTTCAGCAAGAGCCTTCCGAATATCGCTATTTGGAAGGCCTTTGCTGAAATTCATACAAAAAAGTGAATTATTCTATCAGGAACTCCGTTCCAAAACAACTTTGAAGAGCTTCGTAGCATCATACGCATGTTACTTCCAGCAAATGATGTAGCCATGGATTTCTTCAATACTTTGACAGACAACATGACATATAGAAGAATATATATATATATGAGATCGGAAAAAAATGGATCAACTTGTGCACATCCATAATGGGGGCATTCTTGTTAAACGGAGACCCTCGACCCCTCGCGATCCTCGACCCTCGACCCCTCGACCCTCGACCCCTCGAAGACCCTCGACCCCTCGACGACCCTCGACCCCTCGACGACCCTCGACCCTCGACGACCCTCGACCCCTCGACCCTCGACCCCTCGGCGACCCTCGACCCTCTACCCTAGTTCCCAACACCCTCGTTCCCGATAAAAAAAATAAGAAGAGGAAGAAGAAGAAAAAATAGAGGAGAAGAAGAAGAAAAAAAATATAAGAAAAAAAAGAGGAGAAGAAGAAAAAATAGATTTCTATTTTTTCTTCTTCTCCTCTTTTTTTTTCTTCTTCTTCCTCTTCTTATTTTTTTTCTCCTCTTCTTCCCTTCTTCTTCTCCTTCTTCTAAAAGTACAACCTAAAAAAGCAACTAAATCAAATAACCTAAAATGCACTAACCTAAAATCTACTAATAACCTAAATAAAAAAATTGCACAAACATCTCATCTCGTCTCCACAAAACATCTCATACATCTCATCTCATATGAAAAAGCACAGCACATCTAAAAAAACATCTATCTATCTAAAAACAGAGCACATCTAGATAGCCGGCGGCGACAAGCAGTGGCAGCAAAGGGGGCTTGGGGGCACGCGGTGGCGAGGAGCAGGGGACCATGGGAGAAGGGGGAAGCTCACTGGGGGCGGCAATGGAGCTAACTGGAGGCGGCCGGCGCGGCAATGAGCAAGAGTCCGGCGGTGGGCTCGGGGGCACGTGCGCGACGATGGGAGGAGGGCGCGCGAGGAGGTCTGGCGCGTTGGTAAGGGCGTCAGGGCAGGGGGCAGCGAGGGTGTCGGGGCAGTGCTCGGGGAGACGACGGGCAGTCCGGCAGCCTGGCGGCGTCTGATACGTCTCCAACGTATCTATAATTTTTTATTGCTCCATGCTACTTTATCTACTGTTTTGGACTATATTGGGCTTTACTTTCCACTTTTATATTTTTGGGACTAACCTATTAACCGGAGGCCCAGCCCGTAATTGCTGTTTTTGCCTATTTCAGTATTTCAAGAAACGGAATATCAAACGGAGTCCAAACGGAATGAAACCTTGGAAACGTGATTTTCTCACGAACATGATCCAGAGACTTGGACCCTACTCCAAGAAGTAATGTGAAGCGGTCACGAGGGTGGGGCGCCCCTAGGGCGCCCCCGCCTCGTGGGCCCCTGTTGCTCCACCGATGTACTCCTTCCTCCTATATATACCTCATTACCCCAAACGATCGAACAGGAGCCAAAACCTAATTCCACCTGCCGCAACTTCCTGTATCCACGAGATCCCATCTTGGGGACTGTTAGGAGCTCACGGGGGGCATCCACCACGGAGGGCTTCTACATCAACACCATAGCCTCTCCGATGAAGTGTGAGTAGTTTATTTCAGACCTTCGGGTCCATAGCTAGTAGCTAGATGGCTTCTTCTCTCTTTTTGGATCTCAATACAATGTTCTCCCCCTCTCTCGTGGAGATCTATTCGATGTAATCTTCTTTTTGCGGTGTGTTTGTTGAGATCGATGAATTGTGGGTTTATGATCCAGCTTATCTATGAATAATATTAGAATCTTCTCTGAATTCTTTTATGTATGATTGAGTTATCTTTGCAAGTCTCTTCGAATTATCCGTTTGGTTTGGCCAACTAGATTGGTAGTTCTTGCAATGGGAGAACTGCATAGCTTTGGGTTCAATCTTGCGGTGTCCTTACCTAGTGACAGAAAGGGTTGCAAGGCACGTATTGTATTGTTGCCATCGAGGATAACAAGATGGGGTATTTATCATATTGCATGAATTTATTCCTCTACATCATGTCATCTTGCTTAAGGCGTTACTCTGTTTTTAACTTAATACTCTAGATGCATGCTGGATAGCGGTCGATGAGTGGAGTAATAGTAGTAGATGCAGAATCGTTTCGATCTACTTGTCACGGACGTGATGCCTATATACATGATCATACCTAGATATACTCATAACTATGCTCAATTATGTCAATTGCTCAACAGTAATTTGTTCACCCACCGTAGAATACTTATGCTCTTGAGAGAAGCCACTAGTGAAACCTATGTCCCCCGTGTCTATTCTCATCATATCAATCTCCGTCACTTTTATACTTGCTTTGTTTTTACTTTGCTTTTATACTTTTCACTTTGCATCTCTATACCAAAAATACCAAAAATATTATCTCTATCAGATCTCACTCTCGTAAGTGACCGTGAAGGGATTGACAACCCCTAATCGTGTTGGTTGCGAGTAGCTATCATTTTGTGCAGGTACGAGGGACTTGTGCGTGGCCTCCTACTGGATTGATACCTTGGTTCTCAAAAACCGAGGGAAATACTTACGCTACTTTGCTGCATCATCCTCTCCTCTTCGGGGAAAACCAACGCAAGCTCAAGACGTAGCAAGAAGGATTTCTGGCGCCGTTGCCGGGGAGTCTACGCAAAAGTCAACATACCAAGTACCGATCACAATCCCTATCTCTCGCATTATATTATTTGCCATTTGCTTCTCGTTTTCCTCTCCCTCACTTCACCCTTGCCGTTTTATTCGCCCTCTCTTTCCCAATCTCCTCCTCTTTTTCCCGTTGCCTTTTCCTCGTCCGTTTGTTTGCTCGTGTGTTGGATTGCTTGTTTGTCGCAATGGCTCAAGATGCTACTAAATTGTGTGACTTCACCAATACCAATAATAATGATTTCCTTAGCACTCCGATTGCTCCTCTTGCCAATACTGAATCTTGTGAAATCAATACTGCTTTGTTGAATCTTGTTATGAAAGATCAATTCGCCGGCCTTCCTAGTGAAGATGTCGCTACTCATTTGAATAGCTTCGTTGATTTATGTGATATGCAAAAGAAAGAAGATGTCGATAATGATGTCGTTAAGTTGAAGCTATTTCCTTTTTCGCTTAGAGATCATGCTAAAGCGTGGTTTTCATCTTTGCCTAAAAATAGTATTGATTCTTGGAACAAGTGCAAAGATGCTTTTATCTCTAAGTATTTTCCTCCCGCTAAGATTATCTCTCTTAGGAACGATATTATGAATTTTAAGCAACTTGATCATGAACATGTTGCAGAAGCTTGGGAGAGAATGAAATTAATGATACGTAATTGTCCTACTCGTGGTTTGAACTTGTGGATGATTATACAAAAAATTTATGCCGGATTGAATTTTGCTTCTAGAAATCTTTTAGATTCGGCCGCGGGAGGCACTTTTATGGAAATCACTTAAGGAGATGCTACTAAACTCCTAGATAATATTATGGTTAATTATTCTCAATGGCATACTGAAAGATCTACTAATAAAAAAGTGCATGCGATAGAAGAAATGAATGTTTTGAGTGGAAAGATGGCTGAACTTATGAAATTATTTGCTACTAAGAGTGTTTCTTCTGATCCTAATGATATGCCTTTGTCTACTTTTATTGAGAACAATAATGAATCTATGGATGTAAATTTTGTTGGTAGGAATAATTTTGGTAACAACGCGTATAGAGGGAATTTTAATCCTAGGCCTTATCCTAGTAATCCTTCTAATAATTATGGAAATTCCAACAACAAATCTTATGGAAATTTTAATAAGATGCCCTCTGAATTTGAGAATAGTGTTAAAGAGTTTATGAATTCACAAAAGAATTTTAATGCTTTGCTTCAAGAGAAATTGCTTAAAGTTGATGATTTGGCTAGGAACGTTGATAGAATTTCTCTTGAGGTTGATTCTTTAAAGCTTAGATCTATTCCTCCTAAGCATGATATCAATGAGTCTCTCAAAGCTATGAGAACTTCCATTGATGAGTGCAAAGAAAGAACCGCTAGGATGCGTGCTTCCAAAGATGCCTTTATTAAAGCGTGTTCTTCTAATTCCTATGAAAACCAAGATGAAGATCTAAAAGTTATTAATGTGTCCCCTATTAAATCTTTGTTTTGCAATATGAATCTTGATGAAACTGAATATGATCTTCCTTTACCTAGAAGGCGTTCTAAGAATTTGGAGTTTTTAGATCTTGATGATGAAATTGATAAAAGTGGGATTGAAAGAAATAAAAATCTAGATGTTGCTAAACCCACTATATTGGATCTCAAGGAATTTAATTAGGAAAATTGCTCTTTAATTGATTGTATTTCCTTGTTGCAATCCGTGCTAAATTCTCCTCATGCTTATAGTCAAAATAAGGCCTTTAGCGAACACATTGTTGATGCCTTGATGCAATCTTATGAAGAAAAACTTGAGTTGAAAGTCTCTATCCCTAGAAAGCTCTATGATGAGTGGGAACCTACTATCAAAATTAAAATTAAAGATTATGAGTTTCATGCTTTGTGTGATTTGGGTGCTAGTGTCTCTACTATTCCCAAAACTTTGTGTGATTTGCTAGATTTCCGTGACTTTGATGATTGCTCTCTAAACTTGCATCTTGCGGATTCCACTATTAAAAAGCCTATGGTAAGAATTAATGATGTTCTTATTGTTGCAAATAGGAATTATGTGCCCGTAGATTTTATCGTTCTTGATATAGATTGCAATCCTTCATGTCCTATTATTCTTGATAGACCTTTCTTAGAACGATTGGTGCAATTGTTGATATGAAGGAAGGAAATATTAGATTCCAATTTCCATTAAAGAAAGGCATGGAACACTTTCCTAGAAAGAAAATAAAATTAACATATGAATCTATCATGAGAGCCACTTATGGATTGCCTACCAAAGATGGCAATACCTAGATCTATCCTCGCTTTTATGCCTAGCTAGGGGCGTTAAACGATAGCGCTTGTTGGGAAGCAACCCAATTTTATTTTTAGTTCTTTGTTTTTGCTTCTGTTTAGGAATAAGTAATCCATCTAGCCTCTGTTTGGATGTGGTTTTATGTTTTAGTTACTGTTTGTGCCAAGTTAAAGCTATTGGATCTTCTTGGATGATAGTTATTTGATCTTGCTGTAATTTCCAGAAACTTTGCGCTCAGTGCCCGAATTGTTAAAAATCACCAGAACGTGATAAAATATTGATTCCAATTGCTGCTGATCAATAAACAAATTCTCCAGGTCTTCTAATTTTGGTAGAATGTTTTGAGTTCCATAAGTTTGCGTTAGTTACAGATTACTACAGACTGTTCTGTTTTTGACAGATTCTGTTTTCCGCGTGTTGTTTGCTTATTTTGATGAATCTATGGCTAGTAATATAGTTTATAATCCATAGAGAAGTTGGAATACAGTAGGTTTAATACCAATATAAATAAATAATGAGTTCATTACAGTACCTTAAATTAGTCTTTTGTTTTCTTTCTCTAACGGAGCTCACGAGAATTCTATTGAGTTTTGTGTTGTGAAGTTTTCAAGTTTTGGGTGAATTCTTTTGATGGATTATGGAACAAGGAGTGGCAAGAGCTAAGCTTGGGGATGCCCATGGAACCCTCAAGATAATCCAAGGACACCAAAAATTCAAAGCTTGGGGATGCCCCGGAAGGCATCCCCTCTTTCGTCCACTTCCATCGGTAATTTACTTGGAGCTATATTTTTGTTCACCACATGATAAGTGTTTTGCTTGGAGCGTCTTGTATTATTTGCGTCTTTGCTTATTAGTTTACCACAATCATCCTTGCTATACACACCTTTTGAGAGAGCCATACATAAATTTGAATTTGATAGAATACTCTATGTGCTTCACTTATATCTTTTGAGCTTGATAGTTTTGCTCATAATGCTTCACTTATATCTTTTGAGCGTGATAATTTTTGCTCTAGGGCTTCACTTAGATCTTTTAGAGCACGGTGGTGGATTTATTTTAAAGAAAATATTGATCTCTCATGCTTCACTTAGATTATTTTGAGAATCGTTAATAGCATGGTAATTTTCTTAATGTTAATATACTTGGTATTCAAGATATGTGAAACTTTCTTTTGAGTGCGTTGAATACTAAGATAAGTTTGATGCTTGATAATTGTTTTGAGATATGAAGATGGTGATATTAGAGTCATGCTAGTCGAGTAGTTGTGAATTTAAAGAATACTTGAGTTGAAGTTTGTGATTCCCGTAGCATGCATGTATGGTGAACCGTTATGTGATGAACTCGGAGCATGATTTATTTATTTATTGTCTTCCTTATGAGTGGCGGTCGGGGATGAGCGATGGTCTTTTCCTACCAATCTATCCCCCTAGGAGTATGAGCGTAATACTTTGCTTTGATAACTTCTAGATTTTTGCAATAAGTATATGAGTTCTTTATGACTAATGTTGAGTCCATGGATTATACGCACTTTCCCCCATCCTTCCACCATTGCTAGCCTCTCTAATACCGCGCACCTTTCGCCGGTATCATACACCCACCATATACCTTCCTCAAAACAGCCACCATACCTACCTATCATGGCATTTCCATAGCCACTACGAGATATATTGTCATGCAACTTTCCACCGTTCCGTTTATTATGACACGCTCCATCATTGTCATATTGCTAGCATGATCATGTAGTTGACATCGTATTTGTGGCAAAGCCACCGTTCATAATTCTTTCATACATGTCACTCATGTTTCATTGCATATCCCGTGAACCACGGAGGCATTCATATAGAGTCATATTTTGTTCTAAATATCGAGTTGTAATTGTTGAGTTGTAAGAAAAATAAAAGTGTGATGATCATCATTATTAGAGCATTGTCCCAACTAAGGAAAGGACGATGGAGACTATGATTCCCCCACAAGTCGGGATGAGACTCCGGACGAAAAAAAGAGGCCATAAAAAAGAGAAAAGGCCCAAATAAAAAAATGAGAGAAAAAGAGAGAAGGGACAATGTTACTATCCTTTTACCACATGTGTGCTTCAAAGTAGCACCAAGATCTTCATGATAGAGAGTCTCTCATTATGTCACTTTCATATACTAGTGGGAATTTTTCATTATAGAACTTGGCTTGTATATTCCAATGATGGGCTTCCTCAAATGCCCTAGGTCTTCGTGAGCAAGCTAGTTGGATGCACACCCACTTAGTTTCTTTTGTTGAGCTTTCATATACTTATAGCTCTAGTGCATCCGTTGCATGGCAATCCCTACTCACTCACATTGATATCTATTGATGGGCATCTCCATAGCCCTTTGATACGCCTAGTTTATGTGAGACTATCTTCTCCCTTTTTATCTTCTCCACAACCACCATCCTATTCCACCTATAGTGCTATATCCATGGCTCACGCTTATGTATTGCGTGAAGATTGAAAAAGTTTTGAAAATGTTAAAGTATGAAACAATTGCTTGGCTTGTCATCGGGGTTGTGCATGATTTAAATATTTTGTGTGGGGAAGATGGAGCATAGCCAGACTATATGATTTTGTAGGGATAACTTTCTTTGGCCATGTTATTTTGAGAAGACATAATTGCTTAGTTAGTATGCTTGAAGTATTATTATTTTTATGTCAATATGAACTTTTGTCTTGAACCTTTCGGATCTGAATATTCATACCACAATTAAGAAGATTTACATTGAAATTATGCCAAAGTATCACTCCGCATCAAAAGTTCTCTTTTTACCATTTACCTACTCGAGGACGAGCAGGAATTAAGCTTGGGGATGCCTGATACGTCTCCAACGTATCTATAATTTTTTATTGCTCCATGCTACTTTATCTACTGTTTTGGACTATATTGGGCTTTATTTTCCACTTCTATATTATTTTTGGGACTAACCTATTAACCGGAGGCCCAGCCCAAAATTGTTGTTTTTTGCCTATTTCAGTATTTCAAAGAAACAGAATATCAAACGGAGTCCAAACGGAATGAAACCTTCGGAAACGTGATTTTCTCACCGAACGTGATCCAGGAGACTTGGATCCTACTCCAAGAAGTAACAGAGGCGGTCATGAGGGTGGGGGGCGTGCCCCCCTGCCTCGTGGGCCCCCTGTTGCTCCACCAACGTACTCCTTCCTCCTATATATACCTATGTACCCCCAAACAATCAGAACAGGAGCCAAGGCGTATACCTATGTACTCCTTCCTCTTGTATTGTTGCCATCGAGGATAACAAGATGGGGTATTTATCATATTGCATGAATTTATTCCTCTACATCATGTCATCTTGCTTAAGGCGTTACTCTGTTCTTAACTTAATACTCTAGATGCATGCTGGATAGCGGTCGATGAGTGGAGTAATAGTAGTAGATGCAGAATCGTTTCGATCTACTTGTCATGGACGTGATGCCTATATACATGATCATACCTAGATATATCATAACTATGCTCAATTCTGCCAATTGCTCAACAGTAATTTGTTCACCCACCATAGAATACTTATGCTCTTGAGAGAAGCCACTAGTGAAACCTATGGCCCCCGGGTCTATTCTCGTCATATCAATCTCCATCACTTTTATACTTGCTTTGTTTTTACTTTGCTTTTTACTTTTCACTTTGCATCTCTATACCAAGAATATTATCTCTATCAGATCTCACTCTCGTAAGTGACTGTGAAGGGATTGACAACCCCTAATCGCGTTGGTTGCGAGTAGCTATCGTTTTGTGTAGGTACGAGGGACTTGTGTGTGGCCTCCTACTAGATTGATACCTTGGTTCTCAAAAACTGAGGGAAATACTTACGCTACTTTGCTGCATCATCCTATCCTTTTCGGGGAAAACCAACGCAAGCTCAAGACATAGCAGCGTCGAGGTGGTCGCGGCGCCGTCGGGGGAGAGGAGAGATCGAAGGAACGTAGTGAATGGAAAACTGCTAAGTGTTGTTTATATAGCCACTCCTTTTCCCGCCCTTTGGGCTGCTGAAAAGAGACCTTTGGTCCCGGTTAGTGGCACCAACCGGGACTAAAGGGGTGCATTGGTGAGCCCGCCGCCGGTCTCCTGCTCATTGCCGCGTCGGCCGCCTCCAGTTAGCTCCACCGCTGCCCCCAGTGAGCTTCCCCCTTCTCCCATGGTCCCCTGCTCCCCGCCACCGCGTGCCCCCTTTGCTGACACTGCTCGTCGCCGCCAGCCATCTAGATGTGCTCTATTTTTAGATAGATAGAGGGCTGCTGAAAAGAGACCTTTGGTCCCGGTTGGTGGCACCAACCGGGACGAAAGGTGGGCATTCGTACCGGTTTGTGCCACCAACCGGGACCAAAGGTGGGCATTGGTCCCAGTTGGTGCCACCAACCAGGACGAAAAGGTGGCACAGCGGTGGTGTGGTGGGAGTTTAGTCCCACCTCGTTAGCTGAGAGAGCTTAGCACATGTTTATAAGCTGCATTACGGCTGAGGTGCTGAGCTCGTCTCTAATTTGCAGGCAGTACTTGCTTACCCTTGTCACTGCCATGTTGGGCCTATTGGGCCCGCGGGCCTGCATCCTGGCCCATGTACAAATGTGTTTCTAGTCGTATGCACGCCGTGTGGCCCAGTAGGCGGGATTTTTTAATATTTTTTTCAGTATTTTTGTTTTGTTTTTCCATCATTTATTTTCTTTTGTTTTTTGCTTTATGTTTTAATTATTTTTGCTTTTAGGTAATAAAAATTATAAACTTTCTGTTAGTGCCATTTTTCCAATTTGAATAGTTTAAATTTGAATATTTTGAAATTTGTGTGAATTGCTAGTTTTTTTGAATAACTTTATTATAAAATATATTTTTGAGTGATTCTTTTCTTGCTATTTAATATTGTTGTGTTTTATCATTATATTCAAAAACAGATTTTGTTATTTTAGTTTCTAACAAAAATTCTTTATGATAATTATTTTTGCTCTTGAAGGATATTATAGTTTTGTTTTAGTTGATCATAACAGAATATTTTAATTGATTATTTTTAGTTCATTCTTTTTGCTATTAGTTCATTCTTTCAGCTAAATGACCCTTAAATTGAAAAGTACTACAAATGAACTCTAAAAAGGTTGAAAGTTGGCATAGTATCATCATTTCACCCACATAGCATGTGCTAAAAATTTGAGAGGGTTACGACAAAAACTGGATGCACTTCGTGTACAAAACAAACAATCTCTTTGGAACTATCGGGGTTTTGGAGGAAAACTCATCTGTTACAAAGGGATTTCATTTGTTCACATGTAACCGCAGTGATATTCTAGATCAAAGGCATCATCATAATAGTTGTGGATAGAAAGTCTTCACTTTTTCTTCGCTTGTGTCCTTTGCTTATTGCGTCGTAACCATGGATAATCTCCTTTAACAGGGTGCTTGGGTCAGCCTTAACTTTGAAGGGAAGAATTTCATGAAACTTTTCATAATATTCAGACATGTCTGTCTTGCCCTCCAATCCCACGATGTCTCTTTTTCCTGAAAGAACTATGTGGCGCTTTGGCTCATCGTATGATGTATCCGCTTCCTTATCTTTCTTTTTCTCGGTTTGATAGACATGTCCTTCACATAGAAAACCTGCACCACATCATTGGCTAGGACGAATGGTTCGTCTGTGTACCCCAGATTGTTCAGATCCACGGTTGTCATTCCATACTGTGGGTCTACCTGTACCCCGCCTCCTTACAGATTGAGCCATTTGCACTTAACCAAAGGGACCTTAAAATCATGTCCATAGTCAAGTTCCCATATGTCCATTATGTAACCATAATGTGTGTCCTTTCCCCTCTTGGTTGCTGCATCAAAGCGTACACCACCGTTTTGGTTGGTGCTCTTTTGATCTTGGGCGATCATGTAAAATGTATTCTCATTTATCTCGTACCCTTTGTAAGTCATTATAGCCGAAGATGGTTCCATCGCCAACGAGTACAGCTCATCAGAAATAGTGTTGTCACCCCTGAGACGTGTTTGCAACCAACTGCCGAAAGTCCTGATGTGTTCACATGTAATCCAGTCATCACACTGGTTCGGGTGTTTGGAGCGTAGAATGTTCTTGTGTTCATCGACATACGGGGTCACCAAGGTAGAATTCTGTAAAACTGTGTAGTGTCCTTGAGACCAAGAATGTCCGTCCCTACATATTATTGAGTCCCCTCCTATCATGCCTTTTCCACTCAGTCTCATCTCATACCGCAATTGAGGGAGACCTATCTTCTTCAGGTCAGGAATGAAGTCAACACAAAGCCCAATGACATCCTCTGTTTGATGGCCCATGGAGATGCTTCCTTCTGGCCTAGCGCGGTTATGGACATATTTCTTTAGAACTCCCATGAACCTCTCAAAGGGGAACATATTGTATAGAAATACAGGGCCCAGAATGACAATCTCGTCGACTAGATGAACTAGGACGTCCGTCATGATATTGAAGAAGGATGGTGGGAACACCAGTTCGAAACTGACAAGACATTACGCCACATCACTCCTTAACCTTGGTAGGATTTCTGGATTGATCACCTTCTAAGAGATTGCATTGAGGAATGAACATAGCTTCACAATGGCTAAACGAACGTTCGGTAGAAGCCCCCTCAATGCAACCGGAAGCAGTTGCATCATAATCATGTGGCAGTCATGAGACTTTAGGTTCTGAAACTTTTTCTCTAGCATATTCGACGAGTAGCCAGACGAGACCTTCATACTGAGCAGGCATTCAAAGAAGATTTCCTTCTCTTCTTTTCTAAGAGCATAGCTGGCAGGACCTTCATACTGCTTTGGAGGCATGCCATCTTTTTCGTGCAAACGGTGCAGGTCCTTCCGTGCCTCTGGTGTGTCTTTTATCTTCCCATACACACTCAAGAAGCCTAGCAGGTTCACGCAAAGGTTCTTCGTCACGTGCATCACGTCGATTGAAGAGTGGACCTCTAGGTCTTTCCAGTAGGGTAGGCCCCAAAATATAGATTTCTTCTTCCACATGGGTGCGCGTCCCTCAGCGTCATTCGGAATAGATAGTCCGTTGGGACCCTTTCCGAAGATTACTTTTAAATCATTGGCCATAGCAAGTACGTGATTACCTGTACACATGGCAGGCTTCTTCTGGTGATCTGCCTCGCCTTTGAAATGCTTGCCTTTCTTTCGACATTGATGGTTGGTCGAAAGAAATCGACGATGCCCCAGGTACACATTCTTCCTGCATTTGTCCAGGTACATACTTTCGGTGTCATCTAAACAGTGTGTGCATGTGTGGTATCCCTTGTTTGTCTGTCCTAAAATGTTGCTGAGAGTAGGCCAACCATTGATGGTTACAAACAACAACGCATGCAGGTCAAATTCCTCCTGTTTGTGCTCATTCCATACACGTACACCGTTTCCAATCCACAGCTGTAAAAGTTCTTCAACTAATGGCCTTAGGTACACATCAATGTCGTTGCCGGGTTGCTTAGGGCCTTGGATGAGAACTGGCATCATAATGAACTTCCGCTTCATGCACAGCCAAGGAGGAAGGTTATGGATACATAGAGTCACGGGCCAGGTGATGTGATTTCTGCTCTGCTCCCCAAAAGGATTAATGCCATCCGCGCTTAAACCAAACCATACGTTCCTTGCGTCACCTGCAAACTCCTCCCAGTACTTTCTCTCAATTTTTCTCCATTGCGACCCGTCAGCGGGTGCTCTCAACTTCCCGTCTTTCTTACGGTCCTCTCTGTGCCATCGCATCAACTTGGCATGCTCTTTGTTTCTGAAGAGGCGTTTCAACCATGGTATTGTAGGAGCATACCACATCACCTTGGCATGAACTCTCTTCCTGGGGCGCTCGCTGTCAACATCACCAGGGTCATCTCGTCTCATCTTATACTGCAATTCACCGCATACCGGGCATGCGTTCAAATCCTCGTATGCACCGCGGTAAAGGATGCAATCATTAGGGCATGCATGTATCTTCTGCACCTCCAATCCTAGAGGGCATACAACCTTCTTTGTTGCATACGTACTGTCGGGCAATTCGTTATCCTTTGGAAGCTTCTTCTTCAATATTTTCAGTAGCTTCTCAAATCCTTGGTCAGGCACACCATTCTCTGCCTTCCACTACAGCAATTCCAGTACGGTACCGAGCTTTGTGTTGCCATATTTGCAATTGGGGTACAACCCATTTTTGTGATCCTCTAACATGCGATCGAACTTCAGCTTCTCATTTACACTTTCGCACTGTCTCTTTGCATCAACAATGTCCCAGCGAAGATCATCATTGGGCACATCGTCTGGTTCCACTTGATATTCAACTTCCCCCGTTGTAGCATCTTCAGCTTCCCCTGTTGTAGCATCACCGTATTCAGGGGCACATAGTTGTCATCATCTTCTTCTTCTTCGATGTCTTCCATCATAACCCCTCTTTCTCCGTGCTTGGTCCAAACATTATAGTGTGGCATGAAACCCTTATAAAGAAGGTGGGTGTGAAGGGTTTTCGAGTTAGAGTAAGACCTCGTATTCCCACATATAGGGCATGGACAACACATAAAACCATTCTGGTTGTTTGCCTCAGCCACTGCGAGAAAATTATTCACGCCCTTAATGTATTCGGAGGTGCGTCTATTGCCATACATCCATTGTCGGTTCATCTCTGCATACATCATGAATAGATAAGTGACCAAATTAATAGAAGATCATCATCACATTAAACCCAAAGTACATACATAGTTCTCATTGAATAACATATAGCACTCCAGAGCATCTAATTAAACCATACATTGAAACTATGTAAAACATTTCAATGCAACAACAAATGCGATCATAACCGCAACCAAGGTAACAATTGATCCAATGGCATAATGATACCAAGCCTAAGTATGAATGGCATATTTTCTAATCTTTCTAATCTTCAAGCGCACTGCATCCATCTTGATCTTGTGATCATCGACGACATCCACAACATGCAACTCCAATATCATCTTCTCCTCCTCAATTTTTTTCAATTTTTCCTTCAAGTAATTGTTTTCTTCTTCAACTAAATTTACCCTCTTGACAATAGGGTCGGTTGGAATTTCCGGTTCACATACCTCCTAGATAAAAAAAATCTATGTCACATTGCTCGGCATAATTGTCATAAACACTAAATGAAACTAATAGTTATAAAAGAAAATGTATATACCACATCTGAATCATAGACAGGACGAGGGCCGACGGAGGCGGATACCAAAACCATCGCACTATATAATAACAAACAATAATAAGTAAGAAAACTACACAAGTATCTATCTAAATCATACAAGTAAGAACTTTTTTCTTTTAGAAAGAAGATAAGATCAAGAGACTCACCACGGTGGTGCAGGCGACGAGATCGGCGCGGGCGATCAACGGCGGTGAGGAAGGGAACGGGACAGGACGGACTGCGAAACCTAGACAAATCTCGAGGAAAATGGAGCTTGGACAAGGAGCTTCGAGAGGAGAAAGCTTAAGCGTGTCTCGGGCATTTCATCGAACACCTCATGTGCATAGGAGGTGAGGTAGAGCACAACACACCTCTCCCAAAAAAAATAGAGCACTCCACTGCTCTGCTCGCGGGCAAGGGGTATACATAGGCATATCATTGGTCCCAGTTCATGGCTGGAACCGGGATTAAAGGACAACCTTTGGTCCCGGTTCAAGCCACCAACCGGGACCAATGGTGATGGGCCAGGAGCGAGACACATTGGTCCTGGTTCGGGCCTCGAACTGGGACCAATGCCCCACGATGGCCCGGCCGGCCCCCTGGCCTCACGAACCGAGACCTATGCCCTCATGGGTCCCGGTTCTGGGCTGAATCGGGACTAATGGGCTGGCCCGGCCTGAACCATAGCCCTGTTTTCTATTAGTGAAAGGGCTTGTATCACTAAGAACTTCATCAACGACCTTATCCTCTAGGTTGGCTGTCTTTTATGGATGGTTACAGGTCAATGGTTTGGAATCAAAAAACAAAAGGTCCAGTCAACTATGTGTTAGCGTGATTGTGTGATTCCCACCCATCCGGCTTTAAATTAATGGCCCTTAACAGTTGATATTACAACATCGAAATTGCATGCATGTCACAAAGTTTCGTCAGTAGGGTTTTCCTAAGGGCGGTTAAAGGGCTTGTGTCACCAAAACTTAGTCAACAATGGTATCCTCTAGGTTGGGTGTCTTTTCTAGGTGGTTACAGGTCAAGGCTTGGAAATTAAAGGAACACAAAAATTGAATCAAATCTAGAATTGTTATCCTCTAGGTTGGCTAACTTTTTGGGTGGTTGCAAGTCAAGGCTTCGCACCAAAGAAACAAAACGCCTAGTCAAATATGTGTTAGCTTAATTTACGGTTTTTCGTTCGTCATGCTTAAAGCTTTTTTACTAGAAGACAGCCGCCGGTCTTCAAATTAATGAAGCCCTTAAAAGTTGACATTGCAACAAATCAGGAAAGAAAAACCGGCGAGATACAAAGGTGCTAATGAAGCATCAACAAAGACGCTGGTTACGACACGGAAAATATAGTTTCATATTAGAGGCATAATGAACTATGGTATCATATTTTATTCATTTGATATCTTTATTGTTAATATTCTTTCCTATAAACTTGGTCAAACAAAGATATGTTGGACATTTGAGAAAATTTATATACCTAATATTTTGGACAGAGGAAATACTACCTAATAATATATTAAGTTGCCTGCAAAAAAAATCAAGTAACATGTACTCCCTCCATCCGAAAATACTTGTCATCAAACTGGATAAAAGGGATGTATCTAGCCTATTTTAGTTCTAAATACATCTTTTTTATTTATTTTGATGACAGGTATTTCTGAACGGAGGGAGTATGTGACAAGGATGACTAACATGCAAACTTATAGCCTCAATCCTCATCCAATAAGGTGGCGTTCTAAAGGTCAGTTTGACTTCTTCTAGTTTTGGTGAATGACACGGTTCGCTCCTTGGCTTGATTTGTACCTGAGTAACAGGTACCCGACTTGATGGATATCACTCCTTTTAATATGACTCGCCGAACTCGTTCTCGTCTTGCGGTCTTGGCCTCTATGTTTCATACGACCTCGCAAACATGTCTTTTCTGAGTCTTCAACACACTTCTTAGAATAACATTGGCCCACTGCAGGAAAACTTCCTTAGAAACAGTGGTGATGTGTATATTAGAGAAACCAAATGTATATGTGATTCATATGTCATAGTTTAGGCATGGGAATGCCCTGCTTGTCACCATCTATCTGATATGATGTGTAATTGAGCAATTTGTGGCAGCAATTATGTGTTTCGCATGTGCCACTTTATCACGCAGAACGCCACTTTTACTCTCGATCCCTCTGGGATCTGGGCCTTCCATGTCTGTGAGTGAGGGTGGGACGCATGCCAACTAAACGGATATGAGCTGAAATGTTATGAGTAGCAAACAACATTTGATCTCAACTAAATTGCAAGTCCATTTGTGCAAACTGTTCTATGCTCACCAGCCTGACAGCAACTAGCTTGTTGGATACCGCGGTGTGGAAGCCTTTCCGCGAGACATACACCCTCCGTCCCATAATGTACTCATATATTGGTTGTAATACCATCTTATATTATGAGACAGGAAGAGTACTCCTCTGAGCATTTGTCGGTTCTAGGCTTCGCTCCGCGCCCCGCGCTCCCACCACCGCCGTCGCCGCTGGCCACTCCGGTCCCGGCGTCCACCAACCCAACGGCGCCTCCGGCGCCTCCGCCTGGCATGGCCTCCCGTTCCCCTCCCCGGCCCAGGGCCGTTCTCCCGACCTCCGCTAGATGGAATTCAGCCCCTCTTCGGCGGAATCTGGCGGCCGCTCCTACCGCATCGTGCTCTGCTCCTCCCCGGCGCTCGCCTCCACCACCCTCGCTACCCGCTGCGCGTCCTGGGCTCCGCTCAAAGGTGCACCGGGACGAGAATGGATGCTGATGGCGACTGGGAGATGGCTTCGGGCAGGAGGCGCTCGCGCCCTTGCCGTGCCCCTCGCCGGCGCGTTGTTCGATCCCCGCCGCTCGCTGACCACCGCACCCCCTCGCCGTGGGCGAACGAGTGCCCGCGCTGCCTTGGCACCGGGCACCCCCGCTCGGAGTGCAGGAGGGACGTGCGCTGCCGGCGATGCCGCTTCTTCGGGCACATCGCTCGTTTCTGCACCAACCCCCGGTACTCCCCCCCTCCCCGTCCGGCGCCCCCGCCGCCAAGCGATCGTGTTGTCTCCTCCGTGCTCGTCCGACTCCTCCGCCCTAGCGTGCCCCGGTCGCGTCCTCCGACCCCTCTCGTGCTCCGTCGTCACCCGCCCCTAGCTTCTCCTCCCTGCCGGCCCCCTCCGGCGTGGCAGGCCCTGCCACTGCGGCCATCGCCATGACGGGTCACCCCGCGCTCCGCCCGGTTGGCGCCGTCTACTTCATGCCGCGCACCACGCGGCTCGAGGAGGCTGAGCGTGCCCTTGACCTGGCTCTCATCGCCATGGTCGCTGGGAACCGGCATGGCGTCTCCGCGGCTGACATTGCCGATGTGCTCTCTGTGCGCTTCCGTCTTGGCCCAGACGCGTTCTCCGTCCATCGCGGCCGTGATGGCGAGTTCCTCCTGCGGTTCGCGGATGCGGCTTCCCGTGCACGCGTGGATGCGGCCCCCTTTCGCGCCCCCCGCTTCTGCCTCATCCTCCATCCTTGGAGCAGGCTCGCCGGCGCTGAGTCCATCTTGTTGTGCATCTCCATCGACATCGAGATCACCGGAATCCCGGAGCACGGTTGGGATATCTCCTCCGCCATCCAGTTGTTGTCGTCGTTTTGCCTCATCGACTGGCTCGCCCCGGAGACTCTCGGCGGCAGCAACATGTCCGTTTTTCGGCTCTCTGCCTGGACCGCCGACCCCGACTTGATCCCGCGGTCTTCTGAGCTTCTGCTGGCCGAGCCCTACGCCTATGCCGATGCCGACCCCAGCACGTCGATCGCTTTGCCGTCGAACTGCTGCGTTTTCCTCTCTCCATTCATGTCCGGCGCTCTACCGACTACCACCTTCCTGGTCGTCCACCATCCCCCACCCATCCCGCCTCCGGCGACGGTGGCGACGCAGGCCGTGGCTCCCCGCCCTGCCCGGATGCATGGCCGCGCCGGCACGACTTCCCGCCCCCCGGTGGTTCTCGACCAGGTCCAAGCCGTGGCCACGGTGGCAATTCTTCTGGGCATCATCGCAGGCGGAGTGCAGCGCCGCCGTCCAGGGGGTGGCATGGCGTCCTCGGGCCGCACCCCCCTATTGGCGGCTTTTCCCGTGAGCCCCGAGTCCATGCGCGGCTTTCCCCTGACACGGCTGCAACTCCCGCTACGCTCCAAGCAACGGCCAGCGACTCGGTCCTGGCTGTTCAAACCGGCCAGCTACTAGTTCCCATCAACGACACCCTGTCCCCCCCAACCCCCCGCTGCTGCTGATGCCTCCTCCTGACGCACGGCTGATCTGCGCCTGCACCCCTCCAGCCCATCGCCGCCTAGCAGCGTACCCGACATGCCCGTTGTGGACCCCGAAGCTTCCCTTTTTGGCGATCCCGAGCCCTCTGATCCGGTCATGGCGGACCCCCCTGCGGATCCCCAGGTGGTCTCCGCCATGCCCCTGGAGCTGGCCGACCAGCCATTGGATGGCCATGCATCCCCCACCCCGCTAGCCACTAAAGACAACCTGGTGGGGCCATCTCCAGGGCCCTCCTCCCCATCGGCTGGCCCGGCTCAGATCCCTGGGCCCCGACCGGGCGTGTTGGAGGCCACTTCATGTGTGCCGCGTGTCATTGCCAGTGCGGCCAATTCCCCGATCGCCATGCAGCTTCCCGCGCCCACGTCCAACAGGCAGACTTCTTGCCCCGTGCCCAGCACGTGCTAGACTACATCGACGACCTACGGACCTCCGTGAACCCCATCTTGCCGACGCCGCCCGCTCGCCACAAGCGGGGCCAGCTACCTCCTAACTTCATGCTGAGGCGCAGTGGACGCATTGCCATGCACGACAAGGGCCTGGACTCCGGGACAAAAGCGAAATGGGTTCTTCTCCGCCGTCTGGGTCTCCTCGAGGAGGACGCGCCCGTTTTCGTGGCTGTGCTCGAGAAGTACACACGCCTCTTCGACCGTCCTCTCGCCGCCGAGGTGGTCCAGGCTTTTGTAGATTTTTATGGATGGCACGTCCCACCCGGACTGTTCGACGGCACGTCCCAGGCTCAGCAGAGGTTGGTTGAGATCTGATTTCTCTCCCCACCCCGTCCCACCGTGTACCCCCCTCCCCCCCCCCTTCTTATGGATCAAAACCTTAAAATCATATTCTGGAATGTCCGTGGGCTTAATTGTCATGCCAAGCATACCGCAATCCGGACCGTCATCTCTGCCGCCTCTCCTTCCATTGTGTGCCTCTCTGAGACCAAGGTGGATTTGGTCATGCCCGAGGTCATCCTTGAGACACTCGGCTCCCTCTTCACTGGCTTCTACTGGCTGCCAGCCGCAGGAACGAGGGATGGCATTCTCCTCGCGTGGCGACCCGACCTCGTCAACCTCTCTAGCCCCTCCATTGGCACCTACCATGTCTCCGCAGTCGTCTCCACCCCATCAGGCGAGCACCCCTGGTGGATCACCGGCGTGTATGGCCCTCAGGCCGACGACAACAAGATGGCTTTCCTCAGTGAGCTCCATGAGCTCCGCGCCACCATGGCCCGGCCCTGGCTGCTCGGGGGAGACTTCAACATGGTCACTGCCTCCGCCAACAAGAACAATGGCCGCATTAACCAGCGAACGATCAATCGTTTCTGGCGCTTCATTGCGGATCACGCCTTGCGCGACATATACATGCATGGTCGCCGCTACACATGGTCTAACGAGCAGCAGAGCCCCACTCCCGTCCGCAACGACCGCGTCATGTGCACTACTTCCTGGGCGACGGACCAACCTCATCACTTCATGTGTTGCCTCGCCTCCGCGGCATCCGATCACTGGCCCTTGGTCGTTGATTGTTCCCTCCGCACTCCTGGAAAACAACGCTTCCACTTCGAGCGCTTCTGGGTTAAGCTTGATGGTTTCATGCAAACTGTGGATGCGGCATGGCATTCCGTCCCCCCGGCGTTGATCTGTTCCAGCGATTATTTGTGCGCCTCAAAGCTACCGCGCGCCAGCTACATAGCTAGGGCTCCCGATCCATCGGACACATCTCCTCCCAACTTGCCATGGCTCGGGAGCTCATCTATCGCTTTGATGTGGCACAGGATCACCGGCCTCTCTCTCCTGCCGAAGCATGGCTCCAGCGCGAGCTAAAATGCAAGTACCTTGGCCTGGCCTCACTTGAGCGATCCCTCACGCGCGAGCGCATTCGATTCAGATGGCTGAAGGAGGGCGCCACTAACTCCGCATTTCATAAGATGCAAGCCGCTCATAGAAGTCAAAAGAAACGCATCCTCAGCCTGCGGGTGCGCGCCGAGGACATTACTGACGCTGCTGCCATGTCACAGGCAGCATATGAGCACTTCTCGTCCATCCTAGGGGCCGCTACTGTGCGTACTCACTCCATCAGCCTTGACAACATTAACCACGGAAGCTTAGACCTCCTTGAGCTCGACAACCCATTCTCCGAGCTGGAGGTTTGGGAGGCCATCAAGAAGATGCCGACTGGCAAGGCGCCTGGACCAGACGACTTCACCTATGAGTTCCTCCAGGCATGTTGGCCCATCATCAACGCTGATATTTGTGAGGCCTTTAACAAGCTCTACTCCTTGAATGGGAGGGGTTTTCACAAGCTAAATGAGGCCCTGCTGATTTTACTGCCCAAGAAGCCAGATGCTGCCACGCTCTCGGACTACCGGCCCATCAGTCTGATTCACATCATTGCCAAGCTATTTGCCAAAGTGCTATCGTTGCGTCTCGCTCCGAGGATGGGGGAGATCGTCTCTGCCAACCAGAGCGCATTCATTGCTGGCTGGTGCGTGCATGACAACTTTTTTGCTGGTTCAACAGACGGCCCGATTCCTCAATACCTCCAAAGCACCGAGAGTTCTCCTCAAGCTCGACATTGCCAAGTCCTTTGATACGGTCTCTTGGCCCTTCCTCCTCAAAGTCCTGGCACATCTCGGCTTTGGCCAGCGTTGGTGCGAGTGGGTATCCATCCTCACGTCCACTACATCTACCCGTGTCCTGATTAATGGCAATCAAGGGCCTCCTGTGGATCACGACTGCGGGCTTCGCCAGGGGGATCCGGTCTCGCCCATGCTCTTTGCCATTGTCATCTACACTCTAAAATCCCTCTTCCAGCATGTCGTGTCCGCCGGTGTGCTGCGCCGCCTTACCAAGAGGCACGCAGCGTCGAGCATCTGGCTATTCGCTGACGATGTCGTCTGAAGGAAATATGCCCTAGAGGCAATAATAAAGTTATTATTTATTTCCTTATTTCATGATAAATGATTATTATTCATGCTAGAATTGTATTAACCGGAAACTTGATACATGTGTGAATACATAGACAAACATAGTGTCACTAGTATGCCTCTACTTAACTAGTTCGTGAATCAAAGATGGTTAAGTTTCCTAGCCATGGACATGAGTTGTCATTTGATTAACGGGGTCACATCATTAGGAGAATGATGTGATTGACTTGACTCATTCCGTTAGCTTAGCACTTGATCGTTTAGTATGTTGCTATTGCTTTCTTCATGACTTATATATGTTCCTATGACTATGAGATTATGCAACTCCTGTTTACCGGAGGAACACTTTGTGTGCTACCAAACGTCACACCGTAACTTGGTGATTATAAAGGAGCACTACAGGTGTCTCCGAAGGTACTTGTTGAGTTGGCGTATTTCGAGATTAGGATTTGTCACTCCGATTGTCGGAGAGGTATCTCTGGGCCCTCTCGGTAATGCACATCACTATAAGCCTTGCAAGCAATGTAGCTAATGAGTTAGTTACGGAATGATGCATTACATAACGAGTAAAGAGACTTGCCGGTAACGAGATTGAACTAGGTATTGAGATACCGATGATCGAATCTCGGGCAAGTAACATACCGATGACAAAGGGAACAACGTATGTTGTTATGCGGTTTGACCGATAAAGATCTTCGTAGAATATGTAGCAGACAATATGAGCATCCAGGTTCCGCTATTGGTTATTGACCGGAAACAGTTCTAGGTCATGTCTACATAGTTCTCGAACCCGTAGGGTCCGCACGCTTACGTTACGATGACAGTTATATTACAAGTTTATAGTTTTTGATGTACCTGAGGTTGTTAGGAGTCCCGGATGTGATCACGGACGTAACGAGGAGTCTCGAAATGGTCGAGACATAAATATTGATATATTGGAAGCCTATATTTGGATATCGGAATCGTTCCGGGTGAAATCGGGATTTTACCGGAGTACCGGGGGGTTACCGGAACCCCTCCCCCCCCCCCCCGGGAGGTTAATGGGCCTACATGGGCCCTAAGGGAGAAGAGGAGAGCCGGCCAGGGCAGGCCGCGCGCCCCCTCCCCCCCTAGTCCGAATAGGACAAGGAAGGGGGGGGGCGGCGCCCCCCTTTCCTCTTTCTCCCTTCCCCTTTCCTTCTCCAACAAGGCAAGACGGGGGAGTCCTACTCCCAGCCCCCTCCCCCCCTAGTCCGAATAGGACAAGGAAGGGGGGGCGGCGCCCCCCTTTCCTGTTTCTCCCTTCCCCTTTCCTTCTCCAACAAGGCAAGAGGGGGGAGTCCTACTCCCGGTGGGAGTAGGACTCCTCCAGGCGCACCCCTAGGGGCCAGCCGCACCTCCCCACTCCCTCCTTTATATACGGGGGCAGGGGGCACCCCATGACACAACAATTAATCAGTTGATCTTTTAGCCGTGTGTGGTGCCCCCCTCCACCATAGTCCACCTCGATAATACTGAAGCGGTGCTTAGGCGAAACCCTGCGTCGGTAGAACATCAACATCGTCACCACGCCGTTGAGCTGACGAAACTCTCCCTCAACACTCGGCTGGATCGGAGTTCGAGGGACGTCATCAGGCTGAACGTGTGCTGAACTCGGAGGTGCCGTACGTTCGGTACTTGATCGGTCAGATCGTGAAGACGTCGACTACATCAACTGCGTTGTGCTAACGCTTCGCTTTCAGTCGACAGTGCGTGGACAACACTCTCCCCTCTCGTTGCTATGCATCACCATGATCTTGCGTGTGTGTAGGAATTTTTTTGAAATTACTACGTTCCCCAACATCGTCATCTTCTGTCACCCTGACCCCGTCGAGCTTGCCACCATCCGCGAGCTCCTGCGCGTGTTTGGCGACGCATCCGGTCTGCGCACCAACTTCTCCAAGTGCTCGGCATTGATAACCCACAAGTGTAGGGGATCGCAACAGCTTTCGAGGGTAGAGTATTCAACCCAAATTTATTGATTCGACACAAGGGGAGCCAAAGAATATTCTTAAGTATTAGCAGTTGAGTTGTCAATTCAACCACACCTGGATAACTTAGTATCTGCAGCAAAGTATTTAGTAGTAAAGTAGTATGATAATAAATGTAACAGTGGCAAAAGTAAAGATAATAGTTTTGTAGTAATTGTAACAATAGCAACGGAAAAGTAAATAAGTGAAGCACAATATGTGAAAATCTCATGGGCATTGGATCAGTGATGGATAATTATGTCGGATGCGATTCCTCATGTAATACCTATAACATAGGGTGACACAGAACTAGCTCCAGTTCATCAATGTAATGTAGGCATGTATTCCGTATATAGTCATACGTGCTTATGGAAAAGAACTTGCATGACATCTTTTGTCCTACCCTCCCGTGGCAGCGGGGTCCTAGCGGAAACTAAGGGATATTAAGGCCTCCTTTTAATAGAGAACCGGAACAAAGCATTAGCGCATAGTGAATACATGAACTCCTCAAACTATGGTCATCACCGAGAAGTATCCCAGTTATTGTCACTTTGGGGTTGTCGGATCATAACACATAATAGGTGACTATAGACTTGCAAGATAGGATCAAGAACACACATATATTCATGAAAACATAATAGGTTCAGATCTGAAATCATGGCACTTGGGCCCTAGTGACAAGCATTAAGCATAGCAAAGTCATAGCAACATCAATCTCAGAACATAGTGGATACTAGGGATCAAACCCTAACAAAACTAACTTGATTACATGGTAAATCTCATCCAACCCACCACCGTCCAGCAAGCCTACAATGCAATTACTCACGCACGGCGGTGAGCATCATGAAATTGGTGATGGAGGATGGTTGATGATGACGACGGCGATGAATCCCCCTCTCCGGAGCCCCGAACGGACTCCAGATCAGCCCTCCCGAGAGAGATTAGGGCTTGGCGGCGGCTCCGTATCATAAAACGCGATGAAACTTTCTCTCTGATTTTTTTCTCCGTGAAACGGAATATATGGAGTTGGAGTTGAGGTCGGTGGAGCGTCAGGGGGCCCACGAGACAGGAGGCGCGCCCCCCACCCTCGTGGACTGGGTGTGGGCCCCCTGGCCTTGATTCTTTCGCCAATATTTTTTATATTTTGCAAAACTTATCTCCGTGGATTTTCAAGTCATTCCGAGAACTTTTGTTTTCTGCACAATATACAACAGCATGGCAGTTCTGCTAAAAACAGCGTCATTCCGGGTTAGTTTCATTCAAATCATGCAAGTTAGAGTCCAAAACAAGGGCAAAAGTGTTTGGAAAAGTAGATACGTTGGAGACGTATCAACTCCCCCAAGCTTAAACCTTTGCTTGTCGTCAAGCAATTCAGTTGATAAACTGAAAGTGATAAAGAAAAACTTTTACAAACTTTGTTTGCTCTTGTTGTTGTAAACATGTAAAGACAGCATTCAAGTTTTCAGCAAGTATTATGAATTAACCATACTCACAATAACACCTAGGTCTCACAATTACTCATATCAATAGCATAATCAGCTAGCGAGCAATAATAATAAAACTCGGATGACAACACTTTCTCAAAACAATCATAATATGATATAACAAGATGGTATCTCGCTAGCCCACCGCAAAACATAAATGCAGAGCACCTTTAAAGATCAAGGACTGACTAAACATTGTAATTCATGGTAAAAGAGATCCAGTCAAGTCATACCCAATATAAACCAATAGTAATGAATGCAAATGACAATGTGCTCTCCAGCGGGTGCTTTTTAATAAGAAGGATGATGACTCAACATAAAAGTAAATAGATAGGCCCTTTGCAGAGGGAAACAGGGATTTGTAGAGGTTCCAGAGCTCGATTTTAAAATAGAGATGAATAACATTTTGAGCGGCATACTTTCACTGTCAACACAACAACTATGAGATGGTTATATCTTCCATGCTACATGCATTATAGGCAGTTCCCAAACAGAATGGTAGAAGTTTATACTCTCCCACCACCAACAAGCATCAATCCATGGCTTGATCGAAACAACGAGTGCCTCCAACTAACAACAGCCCTGGGGGAGTTTTATTTAATTATTTTGATTTGCTTTGATCTTTTTGGATCATGGGACTGGGCATCCCGGTTACCGGCCCTTTCTCGTGAATGAGGAGCGGAGTCCACTCCTCTTGAGAATAACCCACCTAGCATGGAAGATGCAGGCAGCCCTAGTTGAAACATGAGCTGCTCGAGCATACAAAATAGAATTTCATTTGAAGGTTTGGAGTTTGGCACATACAAATTTACTTGGAACGGCAGGTAGATACCGCATATAGGAAGGTATGGTGGACTCATATGGAATAACTTTGGGGTTTAAGGAGTTTGGATGCACAAGCAGTATTCCCGCTTAGTACAGGTGAAGGCTAGCAAAAGACTGAGAAGCGACCAACTGAGAGAGCGACAACAGTCATAAACATGCAGTTGTCACAGCCCTAGAGCTTGCTTGTAACTAGTGGCATTGCATCCATGCATCATGTTTAAATTTCATGAAACTTGAAATGGGGTTTGATCCAAGCCCTAGCACTAAATCAATTCAAACAGGTTCAACTAAAATTATTTTTCAATGAACCCAAATGGCCTTCAAAATGTTCACCATTTTGGAAAATCTTGAAACTTGATAACGAGAGATGTTGCACATTTTCCATGACATTTGGATTATTGAATTAACTCATATTGTATTTGAATTGGGGCATTTAAATCCTATAAATATTTTAAATGCTCTAATAATTCTGAAAACTAGTTGAGGGCTGTTGGGAATAATTTCAAAAGTGCCCAAAATATTTTCAGAATTATATAAAATGATTTGGTGTTAAACTAAATCAAAAGCAGAGGCAAACAATAGAAAATGAAACAAATTTTAACGAGAGAGAGTTTTACTGCACTCACCTAGGCAGCCCACTGGCCAGTCCACTGGCGGCCCAAGTGGCCGCCCAGCCCACCTAGCCCTCTCCTGTCGTCTTCCTCCCGAGCCAAGAGGGCAGCGTGCTCGCCGCCACAGCGCCTGCACACGCCCGAGCCACCTCCTGCTTGGCGCTTCAGAGCAGGCCCGAGTGCCACGCACTCCCCCTCGCCCCTCACCTCTCCTCATCCCCTGGACCCCAACCCCTCCTCTGTCTCTCTCACGCGTAGCCGCCCGAACCCGGCCCTCGCGCCGCTCGCCGTTCCCGCGACCACCGGCCACACCACGCCTCACCGACGCACCCAGAAGCTCCGCCACTTCGTCCTCTACCTCCTCGACGAGCCACGAGGCCCCGGACACGCTGCAACACCGCCACCGCCAACGCCCTCTTCGTTCGGCCACCGAGATCGCCGGCGACCTCTCGTCGCCACCAGCCCCTCCCCGAGCTCGCCGAGGCCTCCGTTCAAATCTATGTGAGCTACCGCTTCGAACCCCTCTCTTCCCTGCCTCGATTGCGCCTTGTAGCCCTCGTTCTCACCAGAGCCGAAGCTCCCCGCCGCCGGCCATGTTGCCATCGTAGCTACGGCTGCGCAAGCTCGTGTTCGAGCTCACCGTTGCACTCACCGCACTCCCGCGAGTTGAACACGACAGTCCACGGCTCCTCCCGTGCCCCGCACCGCCCACACCGTTGGTGCCCGAACTCCAGCCGCCGCGGAAGTGCTCGCCGTCGTAAACCCCGGCCATCCCAGCTGCTGCCGCTACCACCACTAGATGCGCAAGAACGCCAGGAAGCCGTAGGAGCAAACCCTACCTCAAACCGTGGGCTGTAGCGAGATCCTGACGATCTCCGCCGCGCGAAATGGTCGTCGCCGGCGAAACTCCGGCGACTGATGACATGGCTCATCATTAGCCTCTAATGACCCAGCTAAACCACCTCTAGAGCCACCGCCATGTGGGCCCCAGTGTCTAATTAGGTTAGTCTAATTTTCTGTTAAGATTAGTACTAATCTGTGTGGACCCCACGTGTCAGCTTTGACTTTGGTCAAGTCAACATTGACCGGTCCCACATCATACACCCAAACCAGCACGAGACAACGACGACGGGTCCCACAGGTCAGGTTTGACCTGGCCGACCCAGTTGACCTGCTGACGTCACACCTATGTCATGCTGGCGCAGTAACTTATTTTCTGGATTTATTCTTATACAGGAAATTCCAGAAATTTGTATAAACTTCTAAAAATCATAGAAATTCAACCGTAGCTCAGAATGAAATAAATTATATATGAAAAATGATCAAAAAAAATCCAATCTATCCATCTGCACTGGTTTCATGCATGTCTAAACAACTTAACCTTGATGTTCAGTGCAAAACATTATAAGGCACTATTTGAATTCATAATTTGAATTTGGGGTTGAACCTTTGGTTCAATATGACCTAAATCCATCTGGTTGTAGTTGCATTAGGCCAACACACTCATATTGACATGTCATGAGCATGCATCATATTGTGCATTTCATTGATTGTGTTTCCTTCTCTGTTGCCGGTATTTGTCCCCTCTCGGTAGACGATGTTCCGACGATGAGTTTGATGACACCGATGAAGAACTATATTATCTTCAGAAGTGCCAGGCAAGCAAAACCCCCTTGTTCATTCCGATATAATCCCACTCTCTCGCTCCTGCTCTCTTTTACTGCATTAGGACAACCACGATTCATTTGTTACTTGCTGCGGTAGCTGAACCCCTTATCCTCTGCATGACCTATCATTGCCACAGTAAATAGATGAAACCCACTAGCATGAGTAGGAGTTGTTTGAGCCTGTTGTGCCTACTCATTCATGCTTGTTTGTCGTGCACCTCGCTACTGCTTAGAGTTGAGTCAGTGCGATTCATCGGGATGAATCGGAGGTGTGTGAACATGTCCTCTTGTTGAGAGCTAAGTGTGTGAACACGATTTGGTAAAGGTAGCGGTGAGAGGCCGTGTAGGAGTACATGGTGGGTTGTCTCATTGAAGCCGTCCTCGAGAACTGAGTTACGTGTTTGTGATCCATGACCGATTACTACCACGCATTGGAATGCTTAAGTGCCCTCTCGACTTCTTAATCACCCTTGTCCTCTGTCCGGGAGTTGCAAGTAGTTTCGGTGTTTGTAGTATCTGGAGGCCGTGGGCGATGCTGACCGAGGGTGGGATGTGATGCGGTAGGCACGTGGCCGGGTATGCCGGGCGCCCGTTTGGTGTCGCGGAACCCTGTACACATCGTTCGGGGCCGTAAGTGGAAACCTTGGCCGGACTCCCTGCGGATGGAACCTGAATAGGCGATAACCTGGACTAGAGACTTGAGTGTTTAGGTAGGTCGTGGCCGACACCCCCGCTGGGCTTCCGCTTGAAGGTTGTCGAGTACATGTCGTGTAAATAGCGATAAGTGGTGAGAGCGTGTGTGAAGAAGTACACCCCTGCAGGGTTATCTGTTGGAAATATGCCCTAGAGGCAATAATAAAAGTATTATTATTATATTTCCTTGTTCATGATAATTGTCTTTTATTCATGCTATAATTGTATTATCCGGAAATCGTAATACGCGTGTGAATACATAGACCACAATATGTCCCTAGTGAGCCTCTAGTTGACTAGCTCGTTGATCAACAGATAGTCATGGTTTCCTGACTACGGACATTGGATGTCATTGATAACGGGATCACATCATTAGGAGAATGATGTGATGGACAAGACCTATCCTAAGCATAGCACAAGATCGTGTAGTTCGTTTTGCTAGAGCTTTTCCAATGTCAAGTATCTCTTCTTTAGACCATGAGATCGTGTAACTCCCGGATACCGTAGGAGTGCTTTGGGTGTACCAAGCGTCCTGGCGTAAGCGGGTGACTATAAAGGTGCATTACAGGTATCTCCGAAAGTGTCATTGGGTTGACACGGATAGAGGCGGGATTTTTCACTCCGTATGATGGAGAGGTATCCTTGGGCCCACTCGGTAGTGCATCATCATAATGAGCTCAAAGTGACCAAGTGTTTGGTCACGGGATCATGCATTCTGATGCGAGTAAAGTGACTTGCGGTAGCGAGATTGAGCGAGGTATTGGGATACCGACGATCGAATCTCGGGCAAGTAAAATACCGATTGACAAAGGGAATTGTATACGGGTTGTTTGAATCCTCGACATCGTGGTTCATCGATGAAATCATCGAGGAGCATGTAGGAGCCAACATGGGTATCCAGATCTCGCTGTTGGTTATTGCCCGAGAGCCGTCTCGGTCATGTCGCATGTCTCCCGAACCCGTAGGGTCTACACATAAGGTTCGGTGGCGCTAGGGTTGTATGAATATGAGTATGCAGCAAACCGAATGTTGTTGAGTCCGGATGAGATCCCGGACGTCACGAGGAGTTCGGAATGGTCCGGAGGTAAAGATTTATATATGGAAGTCTTATTTTGGTCGCCGGAAAAGTTTAGCGTTATCGGTATTGTGCAGGGAGTGCGAAAGGGGTCGGGGTGCACCGGGGTCCACCTGCCCGGTGGGGCCACATGGGCTGTAGGGGTGCGCCTTGGCCTATATGGGCCAAGGGCACCAGCCCCAAGAGGCCCATGCGCCTAGAGATAAGAGAGAAGGAGAGTCCTAAAGGGAAAGGCGCCTCAGGGTGCCTTGGGAGGATGGACTCCTCCCCTTGGCCGCACCCTTCCTTGGAGGAAGGGGCAAGGCTGCGCCCTCCCCCTCTCTCTTGCACCTATATAAAGGGAGGGGAGGGAGGGGCAGCCACACCCATAAGCCTAGGCGCCTCCCTCCTCCCTGAAACACCTCCTCCTCCTCCAGTAGTTGCTTAGCGAAGCCCTGCCGGAGTTCTGCTGCATCCACCACCACGTCGTCGTGCTGCTGGATCATCATCAACCTCTCCTTCCCCCTTGCTGGATCAAGAAGGAGGAGACGTCATCCGCTCTGTACGTGTGTTGAACGCGGAGGTGCTGTCCATTCGGCACTAGGTCATCGGTGATCTGAATCACGGCGAGTACGACTCCATCATCCCCGTTCCATTGAACGCTTCCGCACGCGATCTACAAGTGGTATGTAGATGCAATCACTCTCCCATGACTCGTTGCTTAGATGAACTCATAGATGGATCTTGGTGAAACCATAGGAAAAATTTTAGTTTTCTGCAACGTTCCCCAATGGTGGTATCAGAGCTAGGTCTATGCGTAGTTCTCTATTGCACGAGTATAACACAATTTGTTGTGGGCGTAGATGTTGTCAACTTTCTTGCCGCTACTAGTCTTATCTTGCTTCAGCGGTATTGTGGGATGAAGCGGCCCGGACCGACCTTACACGTACGCTTACGTGAGACTGGTTCCACCAACTGACATGCACTAGTTGCATAAGGTGGCTAGCGGGTGTCTGTCTCTCCCACTTTAGTTGGAGCGGATTCGATGAAAAGGGTCCTTATGAAGGGTAAATATAAGTTGACAAATCACGTTGTGGCTTTCACGTAGGTAAGAAAACGTTCTTGCTAGAACCCTATTGCAGCCACGTAAAACTTGCAACAACAATTAGAGGATGTCTAACTTGTTTTTGCAGCAAGTGTTCTGTGATGTGATATGGCCAAAGTTGTGATGAATGATGAATGATATATGTGATGTATGAGATCATGTTCTTGTAATAGGAATCACGACTTGCATGTCGATGAGTATGACAACCGGCAGGAGCCATAGGAGTTGTCTTTATTTTTTGTATGACCTGCTGTCATTGAAGAACGCCATCTAAATTACTTTACTTTATTGCTAAACGCGTTAGCCATATAAGTAGAAGTAGTCGTTGGCGTGACAACTTCATGAAGACACGATGATGGAGATCATGGTGTCATGCCGGTGACAAGATGATCATGGAGCCCCGAAGATGGAGATCAAAGGAGCTATATGATATTGGCCATATCATGTCACTACTATATAATTGCATGTGATGTTTATTATGTTTATGCATCTTGTTTACTTAGAACGACGGTAGTAAATAAGATGATCCTCATAACAATTTCAAGAAAGTGTTCTCCCTAACTATGCACCGTTGCTAAAGTTAAATGGTTTCAAGCACCACGTGATGATCGGGTGTGATAGATCCTTACGTTCGCATACAACGGGTGTAAGACAGTTTACACATGCAATACACTTAGGTTAACTTGCGAGCCTAGCATGTACAGACATGGCCTCGGAACACAAGAGACCGAAAGGTCGAACATGAGTCGTATGGAAGATCGATCAACATGGAGATGTTCACCGGCGATGACTAGTCCGTCTCACGTGATGATCGGACACGGCCTAGTCGACTCGGATCATGTATCACTTAGATGACTAGAGGGATGTCAAATCTGAGTGGGAGTTCATTAAATAATTTGATTAGATGAACTTTATTATCATGAACAATAGTCTAAAATCTTTGCAAAATGTCTTGTAGATCAAATGGCCAGCGCTAATGTCACCATGAACTTCAACGCGTTCCTAGAAAACCAAGCTGAAAGATGATGGCAGCAACTATTCGGACAGGGTCCGGAACACGAGATTATCCTCATAGCTGCCAGAAACAATATGTCCTAGAAGCACCGCTAGGTGATGCACCCATCGAGAGAACCAAGGCGTTATGAGCGCTTGGCAGTCTCGTCTTGATGATTACTCCCTCGTTCGGTGCGGCATGCTTTACAGCTTAGAACCGGGGCTCCAAAAGCGTTTTGAGCGACACGGAGCATATGAGATGTTCGAGGAGCTGAAACTAGTTTTCCAAGCTCATGCCCGGTCGAGAGATATGAAGTCTCCGACAAGTTCTGAGTTGTAAGATGGAGGAAAATAGTTATGTCGGTGAGCACATACTCAAAATGTGCAGGTTGCACAACCGCTTTGTCCCAGCTGGACATTAACCTCCCAGACGAGGCGGTCATTGACAGAATCCTTGATCGCTCCCACCAAGCTAAAGAGCTTTGTGATGAACTACAATATCGGGGATGGTGAAAACCATTCTGAAGTATTTTCAATCTGAGTCAGCAGAGGTAGAAATCAGAAGGAGCATCAAGTGTTGATGGTCAATAAAACCACTAAGTTCAAGAAGGGCAAGGAAAGAAGAACTTCAAGAAGGACGGCAAGGATGTTGTCGTGCCCGGTAAGCCGATTGCGGGAAGAAGTCAAAGAATGGACCCAAGCACGAGGTGAGTGCTTTTATTGCAAAGGAAGGGTCCTTTCGAAGCGGAACTGCCCCAAATACTTAGCAGACAAGAAGGCCGGCAACACTAAAGGTATATTTGATATACATGTAATTGATGTGTACCTTACCGATTACTCGTAGTAACTCCCGGTATTTGATACGGTGCTGTTGCTCATATGTAACTCACGGTGGAGCTGCGGAATAAGCGGCTGGCGAAGGGCGAGGTGACGATCTTGGCGTCGGGAATGGTTCCAAGGTCGATGTGATCGCCGTCGGCACGCTACCTCTACATTTACCTACGGGATTAGTTTTAAACCTCAATAATTGTTATTTAGTGCCAAGTTTGAGCATGAACATTGTATCAGATCTCGTTTAATACGAGATGGCTACTCATTTAAATCCGAGAATAATGGTTGTTCTATTTATAGGAGAGAAATGTTTTATGGTCATGCTCCGATGGTCAATGGTTTATTCTTAATGAATCTCTAACGTAATGTTACACATGTTCATAGTGTGAATACCAAAAGATGTAAAGTTGATAATGATAGTCCCACATACTTGTGGCTTTGCCATTGGTCACATTGGTGTCAAGCGCATGAAGAAGCTCCATCTGATGGACTTTTAGAGTCTCTCGATTATGAATCATTTGACACATGCGAACCATGCCTCATGGGCAAGATGACCAAGACTCCGTTCTCCGGAACAATGGGCGAGCAACCAACTTATTGGAAATCATACATACCGATGTGTGCAATGAGCGTTGAGGCTCATGGAGGATATCGTTATGTTCTCACTCTCACGATGACTTGAGTAGATATGGGTATGTCTACTTGATGAAACACAAGTCCGGGACCTTTGAAAAGTTCAAGGAATTTCAGAATGAAGTAGAGAATCAACGTGACCGAAAGATAAAATTCTTGCGATCAGATCGTGGAGGAGAATATTTAAGTCACGAATTTGGTACACACTTAAGGAAATGTGGAATCATTTCACAACTCACGCCGCTGGAACACCTCGCGTAACGGTGTGTCCGAGCGTCGTGTCGCACTCTATTGGATATGGTGCGATCTATGATGTCTCTTACTGATTTACCGCTATCATTTTGGGGATCGCTCTAGAGACAGCTACATTCACTTTAAATAGGGCACCGTCTAAATCCGTTGAGGCGACACCGTATGAATTATGGTTTGGGAAGAAACCTAAGCTATCGTTTCTAAAAGTTTGGGGATGCGATGCTTATGTCAAGAAACATCAACTGAAAAGCTCGAACCCAAGTCGGAAAAATGCGTCTTCATAGGATACCCTAAGGAAACCATTGGGTATACCTTCTACCTTAGATCCGAAGGCAAGATCTTTGTTGCCAAAACGGATCCTTTACGGAAAAGAGTTTCTCTCGAAAGGAGTAAGTGGGAGGAAAGTAGAACTTCGATGAAGTACTACCTCTTGAACGGAAAGTAGTGCAGCTCGGGAAAATGTTCTGTGGTGCCTACACCGACCGGAGAGGAAATTAATGATGATGATCAAGGTACTTTGGATCAAGTTGCTCTTGAACCCGTAGGTCCACTAGGACACGTTCCGCACCAGTGGTACGGCAACCTTGTCACGGAAATCATGTTGTTGAACAACGGTGAACCTTGAACTATGAAGAAGCGATGGCGGGCCCAGATTCCAACAAATGGCTTGAAGCCATGCAATCCGAGATAGGATCCATGTATGAAAACAAAGTATGGACTTTGACAAACTTGCCCGATGATCGGCGAGCGATAGAAAACAAATGGATCTTTAAGAAGAAGGCGGACGCGGATGGTAATGTTACCATCTATAAAGCTCGACTTGTCGCTAAGGGTTATCGACAAGTTCAAGGGATTGACTACGATGAGACTTTCTCTCCGTGGCGAGGCTTAAGTCCGTCCGAATCATGTTAGCAATTGCCGCATACTATGATTATGAGATATGGCGGATGGGCGTCAAAGCGGCATTCCTTAGCGGTTACCTTAAGGAAGAGCTGTATATGATGCAGCCGGAAGGTTTTGTCGATCCTAAGAATGCTAACAAGGTATGCAAGCTCCAGCGATCCATTTATGGGCTGGTGCAAGCATCTCGGAGTTGGAACATTCGCTTTGATGAGATGATCAAACGTATGGGTTTATGCAGACTTATGGAGAAGCCTGCGTTTACAAGAAAGTGGGTGGGAGCTCTGTAGCATTTCTCATATTATATGTAGATGACATTCTTTTGATGGGAAATAAGAACTTTTGGACAGCATTAAGGCCTACTTGAATAAGAGTTTTCCAATGAAGGACCTTGGAGAAGCTGCTTACATATTAGGCATCAAAATCTATAGGGATAGATCAAGACGCCTCATAGGTCTTTCACAAAGCACATACCTTGATAAGATTTTGAAGAAGTTCAAAATGGATCAGTCCAAGAAAGGGTTCTTGCCTGTTTTGCAAGGTGTGAAATTGAGCTCAGCTCAATGCCCGACCACGGCAAAAGATAAAGAAGAGATGAGTGTCATCCCCTATGCCTCAGCCATAGGATCTATTATGTATGACATGCTGTGTACCAGACCTGATGTAAACCTTGCCGTAAGTTTGGTAGGAAGGTACCAAAGTAATCCCGGCAAGGAACACTGGACAGCGGTCAAGAATATCCAGAAGTATCTGAAAAGGACAAAGGACATGTTTCTCGTTTATGGAGGTGACAAAGAGCTCGTCGTAAAGGGTTATGTCGACGCTAGCTTCGACACAGATCTGGATGACTCAAAGTCACAAACCGGATACGTGTATATGTTGAATGGTGGAGCAGTAAGCTGGTGCAACTGCAAGCAGAGCGTCATGGCGGGATCTACGTGTGAAGCGGAGTACATGGCAGCCTCGGTGGCAGCACATGAAGCAATTTGGGTGAAGGAGTTCATCACCGACCTAGGAGTCATACCCAATGCGTCGGAGCCGATCAAACTCTTCTGTGACAACACTGGAGCTATTGCACTTGCCAAGGAGCCCAGGTTTCACAAGAAGACCAGGCACATCAAGCGTCGCTTCAACTCTATCGTGAAAATGTTCAAGATGGGGACATAGAAATTTGCAAAGTGCATATGGATTTGAATATCGCAGATCCGTTGACTAAACCTCTTCCGCGAGCAAAACATGATCAACACCAGAACTCTATGGGTGTGCGATTCATCACAATGTAACTAGATTATTGACTCTAGTGCAAGTGGGAGACTATTGGAAATATGCCCTAGAGGCAATAATAAAAGTATTATTATTATATTTCCTTGTTCATGATAATTGTCTTTTATTCATGCTATAATTGTATTATCCGGAAATCGTAATACGCGTGTGAATACATAGACCACAATATGTCCCTAGTGAGCCTCTAGTTGACTAGCTCGTTGATCAGCAGATAGTCATGGTTTCTGACTATGGACATTGGATGTCATTGATAACGGGATCACATCATTAGGAGAATGATGTGATGGACAAGACCCAATCCTAAGCATAGCACAAGATCGTGTAGTTCGTTTTGCTAGAGCTTTTCCAATGTCAAGTATCTCTTCTTTAGACCATGAGATCGTGTAACTCCCGGATACCGTAGGAGTGCTTTGGGTGTACCAAGCGTCTGGCGTAATCGGGTGACTATAAAGGTGCATTACAGGTATCTCGAAAGTGTCATTGGGTTGACACGGATAGAGGCTGGGATTTTCACTCCGTATGACGGAGAGGTATCTTGGGCCCACTCGGTAGTGCATCATCATAATGAGCTCAAAGTGACCAAGTGTTTGGTCACGGGATCATGCATTCTGATGCGAGTAAAGTGACTTGCGATGCGAGATTGAGCGAGGTATTGGGATACCGACGATCGAATCTTGGGCAAGTAAAATACCGATTGACAAAGGGAATTGTATACGGGTTGTTTGAATCCTCGACATCGTGGTTCATCGATGAAATCATCGAGGAGCATGTAGGAGCCAACATGGGTATCCAGATCCGCTGTTGGTTATTGCCGAGAGCCGTCTCGGTCATGTCGCATGTCTCCCGAACCCGTAGGGTCTACACATAAGGTTCGGTGGCCTAGGGTTGTATGAATATGAGTATGCAGCAAACCGAATGTTGTTGAGTCCGGATGAGATCCCGGACGTCACGAGGAGTTCGGAATGGTCGGAGGTAAAGATTTATATATGGAAGTCTCATTTTGGTCGCGGAAAAGTTTCGCGTTATCGGTATTGTCAGGGAGTGCCGAAAGGGGTCCGGGGGTCCACCTGCCCCGGGGGGGCCACATGGGCTGTAGGGGCTGCGCCTTGGCCTATATGGGCCAAGGGCACCAGCCCCAAGAGGCCCATGCGCCTAGAGATAAGAGAGAAGGGAGAGTCCTAAAGGGGGAAGGCACCTCCAAGGTGCCTTGGGGAGGATGGACTCCTCCCCCCTTGGCCGCACCCCTTCCTTGGAGGAATGGGCAAGGCTGCGCCCTCCCCCTCTCTCTTGCACCTATATAAAGGGAGGGGAGGGAGGGGCAGCCACACCCATAAGCCTAGGCGCCTCCCTCCTCCCTGCAACACCTCCTCCTCCTCCCGTAGTTGCTTAGCGAAGCCCTGCCGGAGTTCTGCTGCATCCACCACCACGCCGTCGTGCTGCTGGATCATCATCAACCTCTCCTTCCCCCTTGTTGGATCAAGAAGGAGGAGCGTCATCCGCTCCGTCACGTGTGTTGAGCGCGGAGGTGCTGTCCGTTCGGCACTAGGTCATCGGTGATCTGAATCACGGCGAGTACGACTCCATCATCCCCGTTCCATTGAACGCTTCCGCACGCGATCTACAAGTGGTACGTAGATGCAATCACTCTCCCATGACTCGTTGCTTAGACGAACTCATAGATGGATCTTGGTGAAACCGTAGGAAAAATTTTAATTTTCTGCAACGTTCCCCAACATTATCATCATCTATTCGAATAGCCGTGTCCGCGGTAAAGGACTTCTGGGTTGCCTATAACAGTTCATAGACAAGTGAAAGTGGATACTCTAAAATGCGCAAGATAAGCGTGAGTGCTATGGATGGCGCTCTCGTGAGGGAGACGGAGGCGGATCCATAGTGGTGTATTGATATGGTGAATATGTGGACTCGTGTGCGCCACCTCAAAAAGAGTTACTTGCAGTCGTAGTTCAGGATAGCCACAGAGTCAAAGTTGGCTTGCTGCAGCTAAACCCCACCTTCCCCTTTTGTTGACAATGATGCATATGTAGTTAGTTCTGATGTAAGTCTTGCTGGGTACATTTGTACTCACGTTTGCCTATTTTATGTTTTGCAGAGAGATGTCAGTCTCGCTAGTAGTTCCGTGTGGACTTCGACGTTTAGCTTGATACCTCAGCTACGATCTTGTGCCCTCGGCAAGATCTGGTAGATAGTCAGGCTGCTCAGCCTTTTTCATTTGTAGATGTCTGTACTCAGACATGTTAGCTTCCGCTTGTGCTTTGACTTGTATGCTCTGAATGTTGGGTCATGAGACCCATGTTTGTAATATCTCGCTCCTCGGAGCCTATTGAATAAATACTTGAGTCGTAGAGTTATGTTGTGATGCCATGTTGTATTTACACATATCGAGCATATTGTGTGTATGTTTGAAATGCTTGGTATGTGTGGGATCCGACAATCTAGTTGTTTATCCTTGGCAGCCTCTCTTATGGGGAAATGTAGTCTAGTGCTTCCTTGAGCCATAGTAGTCCGCTACAGCCCGGTTCACCGGAGTCCTGCTAGCCCAGCACTACTGCTCGGGATGCTTAAGCGGCGGCATGTGTTTCACTTCGTTCTCGTGTGCTGTCTTCGGAAAATGTCACGCGGTGACATTCGAGTCTGCCTAGCTGCTACAGCCCGGGTTCCTGAGTCCTGTTAGCCAGTGCTACAGCCCAGATTCACACGCTCTTTGACCGACATGCTCGAAGTTGATTCATGTATGCCTGTCCCCATGGGTTAGTGCGCTTTGGGTTCACGACTAGCCATGTCGGCCCGGTTCTCTGTCATATGGATGCTAGCGACACTATCATATCGTGAGCCAAAAGGCATAAACAGTCCGGGCCATGGTAAGGCGACACCCGTGGGAATACCGTGCGTGAGGCCACAAAGTGATATGATGTGTTACCGGCTAGATCGATGTGACTTGGAATCGGGGTCCTGACAGCTTTGGTATCGAGCTTTGTTGCTGTGGGATTACCAAGCCAAACTGGTCGAAGTTGTGTCTAGAAATGATTTAGTTATGTAAGGGAATTGATTGGGGAAGGGAACGTAAGGCTCTTTTTACTCCTTTACCTTATGCCCTTCTGATCTAAGTCATCCTCTTCTTTTCTACGGGGTTTAAGAACTAGGCTTCTCATCTATCTATCAGGATGACGTGTTACTAATCCATAGACTTTTAAGATTGTTAGTTTTAAAGTCGGTGAGAAATATGTACTCCCCCAAGCTTAGGCTTTTGGCCTAAGTTGGTCTACTACCAAGGACCGTGGCTACTCTCCCCGGTGTACTGAGGAGTGAAATCAGGATACCACTGGCTGGCCATCTCCTCTGGATCCCATTGGTAAGATGATGCACAATAAGGGTCCAGTGAAGGTTCCGGCTCAGGCTCAGGCTCTGGAGTGGATGCTTGGCCTCGATGAGTGTACACCGCTTCCGGCATGACAAGATAATTAACTGCAGTCAAATCAAACAACAGAGGCGCAGGCAGAATAATAGTCTCATTGTGTTTCTTATTAAATCTCAGGTTATACAGAAGCATCTTATCTTTGTTGTCAACAATAAACTCATGCGCTACCATGCTCCTGTAATCTAAAACGTAAGGAGGCAATATTGTCTCCTCTTTTTCATGATGCCTAATAGGTATCCGAAAATGTTTAGCAAGACGTGCAGCATAGATACCTCCAAAGATGGGGCCTTTTGTACGGTTCAGGCTCAGTCGTTTAGCAATAACAGCACCCATACTAAAACTATTATCATTAAACAAGGCATGGAACAGAATAATAATATCAGGAACTCTGAAGTTTCCACTATTTCCACGACCAATTAAGCATCTACTAGCAAATAAGGCAAAATAGCGTAAAACAGGAAAGTGTATGCTAGAGATTCTCGCATCGGAGCCCTTCTTTGGATCCCCTACAGTAATGGTGTAAACAAAGCCATCCACATCTTTACGATGTGGTTCATCTAATTTTCCCTCAAAGGGTATTCTACATACCGCGCAAAAATCACGTAAAGACATTTCCTTGAATTCATCATATAAATGAAATGATACTGATGGAGGTGAATTCTTAGGATAAAAATAAAAGTTTTGCACGAAAGTATTGGTGAGTAAGAGATACTGATCGATCCGGTCATGGAGGAAGTCGGTGAGGCCTGCATTTTCAATCAAGGAATAAAAGTCTTCATAAATCTTAGCTTCTCTCAAGAAATTATCACATGGCCATTCACACGGCCGTACTTCCGCTACGCGAGGAAGATTATACTTGGCCTTTTCCTTCTCTTTAGCTTGTTTTTCCTGTGAGCCTTGGCTAGAAGAGCCCCTCAAAAATCTCCTTAACATTTTCTGAAAATTTCTGAAATTTTTAGTAACTTTGAAATAAAAGTGAATAAAACTAAACAAGATTGGTAGCAATTACTCCTACAAGTGCCTAGAGCCTATATAATGCATTAGAATTACTTGGGACCTCATAAATTTGACATGCAAGCTCAAGAACAAGGTCACCAATGCAGCAAAAATTTGCAATGAATAAAGCACTAGAACAAAAACTAATTGGACCAATGGAGGAGTCACATACCAAGCAACAATCTCCCAAAGCAGTTTTGTGAATGGAGCTTTGAGCAAGGAGATCAAAAATCGCAGCAAAATGAGCTAGAACTCGTGCTTGAGCTTGATGGGGATTTTTTTGGGAAGAAGATGGAGTGTGTGGGTGCAGGAATAAGTGGAGGGGGGCCGCCGTGGGCCCACGATATAGGGGGCGAGCCCTCCACCCTCGTGGCCAGGTGCTTGCCCCTCCTGCAGTGTTTTCAGTGCCTAAAATCCTCAAATATTCCATAAAAAATCATACTAAATTTGCAGAGCATTTGGAGCACTTTTATTTTCGGGATATTTTTTTATTGCACGGATAATTCAGAAAACAAACAGATAATACTATTTGTGCTTTATTTATTTTAAATAACAGAAAGTAAAAAGAGGGTACATAAGGTTGTGCCTTCTAGTTTCGTCCATCTCATGATCATCAAAATGAATCCACTAACAAGGTTGATCAAGTCTTGTTAACAAACTCATTCCGAATAACACGGAACCGGGGAAATTTCGAATAACACTAAGTTACCTCAACGGGGATATGAACATCCCCAACAATAAGAATATCATACTTTTTCTTGACAGTAGGAAGGGGAAATTCAAAACCTCCAATAATGATAGTTGTACTTTTTCCAATAGAATTGATGCTATGAACTTGAGGTTGTTTCCTCGGAAAGTGTACCGTATGCTCATTACCATTAACATGAAAAGTGACATTGCCTTTGTTGCAATCAATAACAGCCCCTGCAGTATTCAAAAAGGGTCTACCAAGGATAATCGACATACTATCGTCCTCGGGAATATCAAGAATAACAAAGTCCGTTAAGATAGTGACATTTGCAACCACAACAGGCACATCCTCACAAATGCCGACAGGTATAACAGCTGATTTATCTGCCGTTTGCAAATATATTTCAGTAGGTGTCAACTTATTCAATTCAAGTCTACGATATAAAGAGATAGGCATAACACTAACACTGGCTCCAAGATCACATAAAGCAGTTTTAACATAATTTCTTTTAATGGAGCATGGTATAGTTGGTACCCCTGGATCTCCAAGTTTCTTTGGTATTCCACCCTTAAAAGTATAATTAGCAAGCATGGTGGAAATTTTAGCTTCCGGTTGTGACGCCCGGATAATTAAGCTACAGTGATCCCCGCTAATGATGCCACGTCACCTCGGTTACTGTGGATAAACTCGCGTTAGTTCGAAACCTAGTTCGAATTTAAAATTTAAAACCGAGGCAAACAATAAAAGTTTTCAAACATTAAAACTAAAATGTTTGGTGTGTGCCAATTAATGCTTAGGTATTTATGGTGAAGGAACCGTGCTTTTATAAAAGGCCTAAATATTTAAAATGAAATATAACAGAAGAGAAAATAAATTAAAAAAACAACAAAACTAAACTAACTAAGGAAAAGAAGGAGAGGCCCCCTCTTCCTGTGGGCCTCGGCCCAGCTGGCCTTAGACCAACCAGGCCGGCCCACCCCACTCTCTCCTTATCCCCACCCTCGTAACCCTAATCCCCCACTCGCCCCACTCCCTCCCCCGATTCCCCTGGATTGGGATCGATCCCCACCTCTCCTCTCGCCTCCCTCTCTCTTCCCCACGATCCAATCTGGATCGGGGCCGACTGCGTCGTCCGTCGCCGCGCTGACCCCGCCGCCACCTAGCGCCGTCGCCGGTGCCCGCCCCCTCATCCCTCCACCCCGCATGGATCCGGTCGGGCAGCCAGCGCCCGGCGCCCGCACCTTGCCGCTCGCCTCGTGGGCGACCCCGCCGTCGCCGCTCGACGCCGCCCCGCCGCCAGGACGCCGCCACCTCGCCGTCCTTCTCCACTCCGTCGCTCGTCCCCGTCGACCTCCCCGAGCTCCGTCGAGCACGCTGCCCAGTCCCTACCCCGCTCGGTGAGCTCCGCCTCGCCCTCCCTCCTCTCGGTCCTGCTTTCGCGCGCCTGGCGTGCTCGGCGCGCCGTGCCGCACCCCCGCGCTCCCTCTCGTCCTCTCCCCGCACCCGTCGTTGCCCGCGACGCCAGCTCCTGGCTGCGCCGCCCCGTTCCTCCCCGACGCAGCTCCGTCGCCACCGCCGCTCGACAGTCGTCGTAGCCATCGCTCCGGCCACCCCCTCGCACCTACTGACCCCTCTCCTCGACTCGCGTCGACGCCCTCTCCCCGTAACCGCTCTCGGCTGACCAAATGGTCGCCGAAGCCACGAGTCCAGCGAGGCCCCGTCGCCTCTGTAGGCCACGCGCTGGCGCCCTTCGCCTCCTGGTCCCGGTGCCCTGTCGGGCGGGTTGGCGCCAGATGCCCGGTTCCGCCCAGCGCCCGTTAGCACCCATGCCCGCTAAGGCCATTGGCCCTATGACAAGCAGGTCCCACCCCAGAACGAAAATTAAAAGAAAAAAAAGATTTTAAAAAAAGTAAAAAAATAAATAATTAAAATATTAATTAATTAATTAAAGAATTAATTAACTTAATTAATCCTGATTAGTTAACCTAATTAATTGTAGTTAATAAACCTAATCATTTTAGTTAAACTAACTAAACTTGATTAGTTAGTCTTGAACAATGACAACGGGTCCCACCATCAGATTGACCCAGTCAACCCTGTTGACTGCTTGACGTCGACTTGACATCATCTTGATGTCATAATTCCATTTTCGGATTAAATTAAATAATTAATTAAATTCTAGAAATTAATAAAATCTTTAGAAAATCATATCTTTTAATCCGTAACTCGGATTAAATTATTTTCAACATGAAAGTTGCTCAGAACGACGAGACAAACCCGGATACGCAGCCCGTTCGTCCACCACACACCCCTAACATATCAAACACGCAACTTTCCCCCTCCGGTTCATCTGTCCGAAAACGCGAAACACCGGGAATACTTTCCCGGATGCTTCCCCCCTTCACCGGTATCACCTCATACCGCGTTAGGGCACACCTAGCATCGTTACTTGTCATGTCATGCATCGATATGCATCTATTTACATTGTATTCATTGTTTCTTCCCCCTCTTCTCTCCGGTAGACTACGAGACCGACGCTGCTGCTGCCCGGTTCGACTACGGAGTTGGCGACCCCTCTCTCTTGCGAGCAACCAGGCAAGCCCCCCTTGATCACAGATATCGCCTATTCTACTCTATCTGCTTGCATTAGAGTAGTGTAGCATATTCTTGCTTTCCGTTATACCTATCCCGATGCATAGCCTGTCCTTGCTACTCTTGTTGTTACCTTTACGCAATCCTACATGCTTAGTATAGGATGCTAGTATTTCCATCTGTGGCCCTACATTCTTGTCCATCTATTGTGCTATACTATCGGGCCGTGATCACTCGGGAGGTGATCACGGGTATATACTTATACTTATACATGATACATGTGGTGACTAAAGTCGGGTCGGCTTGTGGAGCACCCATGAGTGATTCACGGATTGGGGCTGGAAGGACCTTTGTCCCGACGGCCCTCTGGATGGATCTTTGTGGCGGAGGCGGCAGGCAGGTCGAGACCGCCTAGGAGAGAGGTGGGCCTGGCCTGTTCGGCGTTCGCGGATACTTAACACGCTTAACGAGATCTTGGTATTTGATCTGAGTTGGCTCACGGGCCTATCGCACTAACCAACTACGTGGGAAAGATATGGGCACTTTCGGCGTCGTGGTATCGGCGGAAGCGCCGTGGCGTCGTCGGCCGGCGGCTTGCCAGATTGGATGGAACGCCACTAGGCTAGGTCGCTTTCGTCACGCGTCGCATAGCGTCTTGAGGTGTGCTAAGGGCGATGGGCCCGGACCCTGCGGCGCTTAGGTTTAGGCGGCGTCTTGACCTCTCTGTTGAGCCTAGGTGGGGCTGAGGCGTGTTGATCTTCCACGGCGGGCATGACCGAGAAAGTGTGTCCGGCCAAATGGGATCAAGCGTGTTGGGTTATGTGGTGCACCCTGCAGGAAGTTAATCTATTGAATAGCCGTGATCTTGATGCAGGGCGACTTGGAGTTGTACCTTGGCCTTATGACAACTAGAACCGGATACTTAATAAACACACCCTTCCAAGTGCGGATACAACGGTGGTCGCTCTCTCTCGGGGATACGAGGAGGGATGGCGGGTAGGATTATTGCTATGTGATGCTACTTGGAGGACTTCAACCTACCCTATTCTACTGTTGCAAGGCGAAGGTGACGAGCGTAGTCTTGATAAGACTAGCTATCCCCCTTATTACGGCATTCTGCATTCAGTCCACCGATATGGCCCTTTACACATATATCCATGCATATGTAGAGTAGCTCCTTGCTTTGAGTACTTTGGATGAGTACTGCGGTTGCCTTGTTCCCCTTTTCCCCTTTCTTTACCCGGTTGCTGCGACGGACGATGGAGCCGGGGCGACGCCACCGTCGATGGCGACTACTACACCGGAGGTGCCTACTACTACGTGCAGCCCGGCGGCGGCGATTTAGAAGTAGTTAGGAGGATCCCGGCGGGAGGCTGCGCCTCTTCGATCTGTATCGGTTTGTGCTATCCTTCTTAAGGATAACTTGTTTAACTTATGTCCGTACTCAGATATTGTTGCTTCCGCTGACTCGTCTATGATCGAGCACTCGTATTCGAGCCCTCGAGGCCCCTGGCTTGTATTATGATGCTTGTATGACTTATTTTATCTTTAGAGTTGTGTTGTGATATCTTCCGTGAGTCCACGATCTTGATCATTACACGTTTGCGTGTATGATTAGTGTCTGATTGAATCGGGGCATCACAAGTTGGTATCAGAGCCGACTGCCTGTAGGAATCCCCCTTCCACACTCCTTGGCCGAAGTCGAGTCTAGACATTGCAAAAACTTTTACTAACTTGGCTGTGTGCCTTACGGGCCCACGTCGCCATTGGGTGGTATTAGGATCTTTTACTCCTCGACCTTTACTCTGGGACTCCGATCTCTCCTCTATTCGGGTTAAATGAATTTTACTAAATCTAACATTAGGATCTCGTTATCACTTTCACCCGGAGAGCCCTTATTATCGATGATAAATCTGCTGCACTGAAGACCACGAAGATACTCTCATTGTTAACTCGAGAACTTGTGTTCATCGCGTTTGCAATTCCCCTTCCACCGTAAACCCCTATGGACAACTACTTGCAATTGTTATTCTTACCCTCATCCCCAGTTGGTCTTGTTATTACAAGATACCCTGAAAAACTCGTCGTTGTTTCGATAACCCTTTGAGCTTACTGCCGTGCTGTTCCTTGTCACCTGAATACCCCTACGGTTAATTCTCGCACTTATCGAGTATCCGCTCATCCCCCAGTTGTTCCTGTGTTACACAAAAGTCTTCGAAATACCATTCGATATTCCGAAAATCCTCACCAACCTATTGCTCTGGAATTTCTTGTTTGCTTTCATTATGATTAATCCCATAAGTATAGTAATCATATTGGCATCCTTCGTCACCATCATTTTTAAGTCCGTTGATTCAATATGTTGTGAATGTTCACAATCATCAGTCGAGTCCTAGGATTATCTTTCCGGCTCGGACGTCATTTTGAACATGAGCTGGTTCTCGACCAAACTATCTGTCGTCGATTGTGCCTCTGGTATATTCAATTGATCCATCCTTGATCAGAACGTCTGCTTCTGATCCCTTGTTTTGGAAATCATAATTCCTTTGCATTTAAGATTTGAGTTAGTCAGTTGTTTCTATAATCCGGTGCATTTGCATTCCTTCTTCCTTTGATAGAGTACCGATACCCACACCAGCTCCGTTGTGGACCATCGGTTCCTTTGTTGGATTTTATGTCCTTCATAATTAATCACCTTGTGAGCTCTTTCCCCTGATACATAATGCCTTTGGTACATTGTATCCTCTGCTTGACCAACCATGCTCTGCTTTCGAGCTGGAGGTATTTACTATTGAAGCTTGTGGTATATGTTTCCACGATACCTGACGGGTTGAACCTATGCCTTCCTTTATATGTGTGAACTCGGAAGTTTTCACGAGTCATACTCTTCTGGTGCTTCGCCAGATAAAATTTCAACACTGCAACTTAATCGAACGCGAGAAGTGGATGAAAAGTTGTGTATTGGAGAAGTGGGAGTCGACCTTGAACTTTGTGTTCATGCCCATGGACCCGATGTACATCTTCTCATCGCAGCTTCTTTTAAAATTAATTATTCCCTTGATATAAGTTCATCTTATATCTGGGGTCTGGCCTTTTACAATCGTGGTTCCGACCATGTTCTCCTTTTAAATACCATTTCTTGGACAAGTTGAAGTACTTGTCTTCTGCAGATCATTGCACCTGTCAAACCTTTACTTTGCTCTACCGTTGAGTATTAAACTCTGGTATCTCAAGAATATCATGGGACTGCATAACTTATTATGGGTTCTTCATCAGCTATTATTTCTCACTGATTCCAATTTTCTCGGGTTCTGGGTTGTCGTCAATCGAGAACAACGATTCCACATTTTGGTTCGATAACCCTAAGTAATTTTCGTTGCTTACGAGTTTATTAATCCTTTAAGTCTTTCCTAGCCTGATCGGCTAAATTTTAACCGTACTACTGGTCCTTCTTTTGAGCACAATTTTCGATGATGAGCTAAGCTTATGTCGCTCTTCCTCGTCATATCATTTCGCCTTGAACAACCAGCTAGATTTCGAGTTTGTGTTGTACCCGTGGTTCCAATAACCTTTCGCTTCATCATTCCTATTGACTTGATGTCATCGCCGACCGATTACATCTTCATGAAATCTCTCGACAACTGTGTCATGATCATCATCTACATCCTAAGCTCTACCAAGATATATATCGAATTCTTGATGGGTAATACCATCCTTGCCCCTCGATGTTTCGTGTTATCATCGACCACTTTATTGCCCTCCGTCCAACACAAACTTGTTTGTGTTTTGTGTTATACCTTGAGTTCCTTGCTATCCAACAATTGCTCTTCTTTACCTTGGAGTATTACCATCCTTTATGTCAAGAATGTCGTGAGGATTTCACCACCTCTTAAGAATTCTTGGTATGGTGATCCTTCTCACCATCACCATTCTTCTTGGGTCCTCGTGTTGATTCCATCCAGGGTACCAACAAGTGAGCGGTGCTGTTTGGATTCCGCCCTTCTAGCAACCATATTGCTTTGAAGTTAATGGTCGACCGTTCATTCTTAGACTATTGATTATTGAATCACCATTCCAATGTTGGCCGTGCAACCCAGCCCATATTTCGGGTGCACCTTTCAACCAATGTTTAATGGTGTATGTTTTCCTCGGCGTACATCATTATACCATTTGATCGACAAATGCTATCTCCTTGTTCACATAATTGTGGAAATCCACCTTTTGGAAATCTCAAGATTATTCTTGACTCCATCAGCTACCCGTCATCCTCTCTTTGGTTTAAATGATGAACTCTTGAGTTGAAACTTGCTTCCATAGTACATTCCCCAATAATCTTACAATGTCGTCTCGTCAATATGTTTTGCACCTTTTCTTCTCGGGCATCCGAGTCCGAGGTATCCGACACCAATCGGTATGAATCTCGGTCGAGATATGATGGTGGGAACATATTTCCAAGAGTTATAACATTGGTCTTAATATGACCCGGTAAGGTGATGTCGTGCCTAGCACACCTGGTCGGAGGCCCTATTGTTATAGTTCCCCTTTCAGCGAGGTTACCCATTCTTCCATGGGGAGACGGTAAGGCTTATTCTGCAAGTTGTTCCTGATGAATCCTTCTTGTATCCAAAGTCCGATCGTTGCTTGAAGACCATGTCAATGCTATCTCGAAGCATGTCTGTGGTACTCCGATTTTCAATAAGAGCATTTGAAGCCCAATGTTAAATGTTTCTTGCTCAATTATCCAAACACCGTTGTATGGGTAATGTCATGAAATTTCTCTCCCCTTACCTAAAGGGTTTTCTACATTATCTCCTGTCGTGGATATTTTGCTCTGCTTGTCCTTGGGAAGGATATACCCCTGGAATATGTGTTTAAACACATTTTTCCTTTCCATTGATCTGGTTAAATCTGATAATCATATCTTCCTTTCCATTGTTTGGTTTAACCTTTCTTGTGATCTTTGAGATCTAAGCAGTAACATTCTCCTACTTTTGTAAACACCTCGGTGTACAATTCTATCAGAAAGACCCTATTATTTTGGTGATGACATTGCGGTAACCACCGATGGACGAGAACCTTGCCTATTGGTCCGCCTCGTTCTACGAGCAGGAAGATGGTTCTCTTCGTCCCTCGCCCTTAGTACCGACGTTGTTACCGACATAACTGACAGGTTATTCTCTGGCATGCCTTGCTATCATAACCGTGCAAGATGTCACCGCTCTTTCAACGTTTAACCCACATGGTGGGCCCATAACCCACAGTTTCACAGGATCGAAACCTAACTCTCCTGTACACCCTAGTGTCAAAGTTATTCCTCGCGCTTGGCCTCATGGGTAATTCATGAGCCACCTTCAGGTCTGGCATCGGACACAATACTTATTCCCATTGTTTTTTACCCTTTCACGCCCTATAACAGGCATCGAACGATTGCCTGCCCGCTCGAAACTTCCCAGGTTACCTCCTTACTTTGCTCTCGATATTTTCTTAAGATTCAATTCAAGAGTTACTTTCCGCCACCTTCCTCGATGTTGTCGACCCGATAGTCAACCTTGTCGACGTCCGTTCTCCCAGAGTGCCCACCATTTATTCTTTCGTAAGTACGATGGAGTTCCTGAAGAAAAGGCGTCGACTTCATCATGATGACCTGAATCAGAGAAATGAAGACATCAATGTATTGAACCGGCCTCTTCGAGAAGAGCAAGCCAGGATGAGAAGATCCGCTAGATTCGTTACCAAACCTTCCCCCCTTTCTCCCCTCTTAAATCTCGGGACGAGATTTCTTATAGTAGAGGAGAATTGTGACGCCCGGATAATTAAGCTACAGTGATCCCCGCTAATGATGCCACGTCACCTCGATTCTTGTGGATAAACTTCGCGTTAGTTGAAACCTAGTTCAATTTCAAATTTAAAACCGAGGCAAACAATAAAAGTTTTCAAACATTAAAACTAAAATGTTCGGTGTGTGCCAATTAATGCTTAGGTATTTATGGTGAAGGAACCGTGCTTTTATAAAAGGCCTAAATATTTAAAATGAAATATAACAGAAGAGAAAATAAATTAAAAAAAACAACAAAACAAAACTAACTAAGGAAAAGAAGGAGAGGCCCCCTCTCCCTGTGGGCCTCGACCCAGCTGGCCTTAGACCAACCAGCCGGCCCACCCCACTCTCTCCTTATCCCCACCCCCGTAACCCTAATCCCCTACTCGCCCCACTCCCTCCCCCGATTCCCCTGGATCGGGATCGATCCCCACCTCTCCCCTCGCTTCCCCAAGATCTAATCTGGATCGGGGCCGACTGCGTCGCCCGTCGCCGCGCTGACCCCGCCACCACCTAGCGCCGTCGCCGGTGCCCGCCCCCTCATCCCTCCACCCCGCATGGATCCGGTCGGGGCAGCCGACGCCCCCGACGCCCCGCACCTTGCCGCTCGCCTACGTGGACGACCCCGCCGTCGCCGCTCGACGCCGCCCCGCCGCCAGGACGCCGCCACCTCGCCGTCCTTCTCCACTCCGTCGCTCGTCCCCGTCGACCTCCCCGAGCTCCGTCGAGCACGCTGCCCAGTCCCTACCCCGCTCAGTGAGCTCCGCCTCGCCCCTCCCCTCCTCTCGGTCCTGCTCGCCGCGCCCTGGCCGTGCTCCGGCCGCGCCCGTGGCCGCACCCCCGCGCTCCCTCTCGTCCTCTCCCCGCACCCGTCGTTGCCCGCGACGCCAGCTCCTGGCCGCGCCGCCCCGTTCCTCCCCGACGCAGCTCCGTCGCCACCGCCGCTCGACAGTCGTCGTAGCCATCGCTCCGGCCACCCCCTCGCACCTACTGACCCCTCTCCTCAACTCGCGTCGACGCCCTCTCCCCATAACCGCTCTCGGCTGACCAAATGGTCGCCGGAGCCACGAGTCCGGCGAGGCCCCGTCGCCTCAGACGCCACGCCTGAGCGCCTTCGCCTCTGGTCGCGGTGCCTGTCGGTGGTGGCGCCCGATGCCCGGTTCCGCCCAGCGCCCGTTAGCACCCATGCCCGCTAAGGCCATTGGCCCTATGACAAGCAGGTCCCACCCCAGAATGAAAATTAAAAGAAAAAAAAAGATTTTTTAAAAAAGTAAATAAATAATTAATTAAAATAATTAAAATATTAATTAATTAATTAAAGAATTAATTAACTTAATTAATCGTGATTAGTTAACCTAATTAATTGTAGTTAATAAACCTAATCATTTTAGTTAAACTAACTAAACCTGATTAGTTAGTCTTAGACAATGACAACCGGGTCCCACCATCAGATTGACCCAGTCAACCCCTGTTGACTGCTGACATCAGCATGACATCATGTTGATGTCATAATTCCATTTTCGGATTAAATTAAATAATTAGTTAAATTCTAGAAATTAATAAAATCTTTAGAAAATCATATCTTTTAATCCGTAACTCGGATTAAATTATTTTCAACATGAAAGTTGCTCGAGCAGCGAGGCGAACCCGGATCGCAGCCCGTTCGTCCACCACACACCCTAACATATCAAACACGCAACTTTCCCCTCCGGTTCATCTCGTCTAAAAGCGAAACACCGGAATACTTTCCGGATGCTTCCCTTCACCGGTATCACCTCATACCGCGTTAGGGCACACCTAGCATCGTTACTTGTCATGTCATGCATCGATATGCATCTGTTTACATTGTATTCATTGTTTCTTCCCCCTCTTCTCTCCGGTAGACTACGAGACCGACGTTGTTGCTGCCCAGTTCTACTACGGAGTTGACGACCCCTCTCTCTTGCCAGAGCAACCAGGCAAGCCCCCCCCCCCTTGATCACCGGATATCGCCTATTCTACTCTATATTGCTTGCATTAGAGTAGTGTAGCATATTCTTGCTTTCCGTTATACCTATCCCGATGCATAGCTTTGTCCTTGCTACTCTGCTGTTACCTTTACGCAATCCTACATGCTTAGTATAGGATGCTAGTATTTCCATCTGTGGCCCTACATTCTTGTCCGTCTGTTTGTGCTATACTATCGGGCCGTGATCACTCGGGAGGTGATCACGGGTATATACTTATACTTATACATGATACATGTGGTGACTAAAGTCGGGTCGGCTTGTGGAGCACCATGAGTGATTCACGGATTGGGGTGGAAGGACCTTTGTCCCGACGGCCCTCTGGATGGATCTTTGTGGCGGAGCGGCAGGCAGGTTGAGACCGCCTAGGAGAGAGGTGGGCCTGGCCTGTTCGGCGTTCGCGGATACTTAACACGCTTAACGAGATCTTGGTATTTGATCTGAGTTGGCTACGGGCCTATCGCACTAACCAACTCGTGGGAAAGATATGGGCACTTTCGGCATCGTGGTATCGGTGAAGCACTTCGTGACGTCGGCCGATCGAGTGGCGCGCGCGGATTGACTGGAACGCCACTAGGCTAGGTCGCTTCGGCAGCGTCGCAGCGTCTGGTGTGCTTTCAGGCGATGGGCCCGGACCCTGCGCGCTTAGGTTTAGACCGGCGTCTTGACCTCTCTGTTGAGCCTAGGTGGGGCTGCGGACGTGTTGATCTTCGCGGCGGGCATGACCGAGAAAGTGTGTCCGGCCAAATGGGATCAAGCGTGTTGGGTTATGTGGTGCACCCTGCAGGAAGTTAATCTATTGAATAGCCGTGATCTTGATGCATGGACGACTTGGAGTTGTACCTTGGCCTTATAACAACTAGAACCGGATACTTAATAAAACACACCCTTCCAAGTGCGGATACAACCGGTGGTCGCTCTCTCTCGGGGATACGAGGAGGGATCGCGGGTAGGATTATTGCTATGTGATGCTACTTGGAGGACTTCAACCTACCCTCTTCTACTGTTGCAAGGCGAAGGTGACGAAGCGTAGTCTTGATAAGACTAGCTATCCCCCTTATTTCGGCATTCGCACTTGGTCCACCGATATGGCCCTTTACACATATATCGATGCATATGTAGAGTAGCTCCTTGCTTGCAGTACTTTGGATGAGTACTCGCGGTTGCCTTGTTCCCCTTTTCCCCTTTCTTTACCCGGTTGCTGCGACAGACGATGGAGCCAGAGGCGACGCCACCGTTGATGGCGACTACTACACGGAGGTGCCTACTACTACGTGCAGCCCGCCGACGACGACGAAGTAGTTAGGAGGATCCCGGCAGGAGGCTGCGCCTCTTCGATCTGTATCCCGGTTTGTGCTAGCCTCCTTAAGGCAAACTTGTTTAACTTATGTGCGTACTCAGATATTGTTGCTTCCGCTGACTTCGTCTATGATCGAGCACTTGTATTCGAGCCCTCGAGGCCCTGGCTTGTATTATGATGCTTGTATGACTTATTTTATTTTTAGAGTTGTGTTGTGATATCTTCCGTGAGTCCACGATCTTGATCGCATACGCGTTTGCGTGTATGATTAGTGTCTGATTGAATCGGGCGTCACATTCGGTATCTTTCTTTTATTTGTAATGATATCCTTCGTATACTTAGCATAAGGATTTACTTTAAGCATATCAGTTAAGTGCATATGTAAGAAGATAGGTCTAATAATTTCAGCAAAGCGCTCAAAATCCTCATCATCCTTTGTCTTGGATGGTTTAGGAGGAAAGGGCATGGGTTTCTGAACCCATGGTTCTCTTTTCCTACCATGCTTCCTAGCAACAAAATCTCTCTTATCATAACGGTGATTCTTTGATTGTGGGTTATCAAGATCAACAGCAGGTTCAATCTCTACATCATTATTTTTGCTAGGTTGAGCATCAACATGAACATTATCATTAACATTATCACTAGGTTCATGCTCATCACCTGATTGTGTTTCAGCATCAGAAATAGAAATATCATTGGGATTCTCAGGCGTGTCTACAATAGGTTCACTAGAAGCATGCAAAGTCCTATTGTCTTTCTTTTTCCTCTTTTTAGAAGAACAAGGTGCCTCTAAATTATTTCTCTGAGAATCTTGCTCGATTCTCTTAGGGTGGCCTTCAGGATACAAAGGTTCCTGAGTCATTCTACCAGTTCTAGTAGCCACTCTAGCAGCAAAGTCATGTTTATTATTTAATTCATCAAGCAAATCATTTTGAGCTTTAAGTACTTTCTCAGCTTGAGTGGCCACCATTGAAGCATATTTGCTAATGAGTTTAAGTTCACCTTTAACTCTAGCCATATAATCACTCAAGCGTCCTATCTCTAAAGCATTATTCTTTAATTCTCTACCAACATACGCATTGAAACTTTCTTGTCTAGCCATAAAGTCATCAAATTCATCTAAGCATGGGCTATGAAATTTAGTAGAGGGAATTTCAACTTTATCATATCTGTAGAGAGAATTTACCTTTACTACCTGTGTCGGGTTATCAAGATAATGTGTTTCTTCGACAGGCGGTATATTAAGACCATGTATTTCTTCAATAGGAGGTAAATTCTTAACATCTTCAGATTTAATACCTTTTTCTTTCATTGATTTCTTTGCCTCTTGCATATCTTCAGGACTGAGAAATAGAACACCCCTCTTCTTCGGAGTGGGTTTAGGAATAGGCTCAGGAGTTGGCTCAATTGGCTCAGGAATTGCCTCAAGAATTGGCTCAGGGAGAGTCCAATTATTTACGTTAGTCAACATATTATTCAATAGTAATTCAGCTTGGTCGACTGTTCTTTCCCTGAAAACACAACCAGCACAACTATCCAAGTAGTCCTTGGAAGCATCGGTTAGTCCATTATAAAAGATATCAAGTATTTCATTTTTCTTAAGAGGATGATCAGGCAAAGCATTAAGTAATCGGAGAAGCCTCCCCCAAGCTTGTGGGAGACTCTCTTCTTTGATTTGCACAAAATTATATATTTGTCGCAAGGCAGCTTGTTTCTTATGAGCAGGGAAATATTTAGCAGAGAAGTAATAAATCATATCCTGGGGACTACGCACACAACCAGGATCAAGAGAATTAAACCAATTCTTAGCATCACCCTTTAATGAGAATGGAAATACCTTAAGGATATAATAATAGCGAGACTTCTCATCATTAGTAAACAGGGTAGCTATATCATTTAACTTGGTAAGATGTGCCACAACAGTTTCAGATTCAAGGCCATAAAAGGATTAGATTCAACCAAAGTAATAATCTCAGGATCAACAGAGAATTCATAATCCTTATCAGTAACACAAATAGGTGAAGTAGCAAAAGCAGGATCAGGTTTCATTCTAGCATTAAGAGATTGTTGCTTCCATTTAGCTAATAACCTTTTAAGATCATATCTATCTTTGCAAGCAAAGATAGCTCTAGCAGCTTCCTCATCCATAACATAACCCTCAGGAACAACAGGTAATTCATAATCAGGGGGAGAACTTTCATCATCACTATCATCAATAATAGCATCTTCAATAATTTCATTCTCTCTAACCCTAGCAAGTTGTTCATCAAGAAATTCACCTAATGGAAAAGTAGTATCACGCACAGAAGTAGTTTCATCATAAGTATCATGCATAGCGAACCGACATCATCAATAACATGCGACATATCGAATTCATAGCGATAGCAGGTTTAGGCGCCATAAGCTTACTAATAATGAAGGAGAATCTAGTGCAGAGCTAGATGGCAGTTCCTTACCTCCCCTCGTAGTTGAGGGCAAAATCTTAGTTCTTTCGTCTTTCAAGTTCCTCATAGTGATCAACAGATATAAATACCAAGTGACTCAAAGAATAGAGCTATGCTCCCCGGCAACGGCTCCAGAAATTAGTCTTGATAACCCACAAGTGTAGGGGATCGCAACAGCTTTCGAGGGTAGAGTATTCAACCTAAATTTATTGATTCGACACAAGGGGAGCCAAAGAATATTCTTAAGTATTAGCAGTTGAGTTGTCAATTCAAACACACCTGGATAACTTAGTATCTGCAGCTGGTTGGAAAAAGCGATAGGCGTAAGCGAGGCGGTTGGCCTTCGCCTAGTGCCTAGGCGGTGCTTAAGCGCCCTAGGCACAGCCTAGGTGATTATGTAATTTTTACTATTAGGGTGTATATGTGGTTATTATATGTGTATTTTATTAATTTTAGGGAGTATAAGTATGTTAACGACCAGCTACTACAATTGGAATATGGCCCTTTTGGCATATCAGTGCAATATGGCACGATTTCTCGCTTGGGTAGACAATTTCTAACTTGCTCTGCCTGGACTTCTGCTTATGCACTAGGCGAGGCGTTGGGCCATTGCCTAGCGCCTAGGCGTGCCTAAGCGCCTCCTAGACACTGCCTTTTCCAACAGAGGCAGCAAAGTATTTAGTAGCAAAGTAGTATGATAATAAAGGTAACAGTGGCAAAAGTAAAGATAATAGTTTTGTAGTAATTGTAACAATAGCAACGGAAAAGTAAATAAGCGAAGCACAATATGTGAAAGGCTCGTAGGCATTGGATCAATGATGGATAATTATGTCGGATGTGATTCCTCATGTAATAGCTATAACATAGGGTGACACAGAACTAGCTCCAATTCATCAATGTAATGTAGGCATGTATTCCGTATATAGTCATACGTGCTTATGCAAAAGAACTTGCATGACATCTTTTGTCCTACCCTCCCATGGCAGCGGGGTCCTAGCGGAAACTAAGGGATATTAAGGCCTCCTTTTAATAGAGAACCGGAACAAAGCATTAGCACATAGTGAATACATGAACTCCTCAAACTATGGTCATCACCGAGAAGTATCCCGATTATTGTCACTTCGGGGTTGTCGGATCATAACACATAATAGGTGACTATAGACTTGCAAGATAGGATCAAGAACACACATATATTCATGAAAACATAATAGGTTCAGATCTGAAATCATGGCTTTTCGTGCCCTAGTGACAAGCATTAAGCATAGCAAAGTCATAGCAACATCAATCTCGAACATAGTGGATACTAGGGATCAAACCCTAACAAAACTAACTTGATTACATGGTAAATCTCATCCAACCCATCACCGTCCAGCAAGCCTACGATGGAATTACTCACGCACAGCGGTGAGCATCATGAAATTGGTGATGGAGGATGGTTGATGATGACGACGGCAACGAATCCCCCTCTCCGGAACCCCGAACGGACTCCAGATCAGCCCTCCCTAGAGAGCTTAGGGCTTGGCGGCGGCTCCGTATCGTAAAACGCGATGAAACTTTCTCTCTGATTTTTTTCTCCACGAAACGGAATATATGGAGTTGGAGTTGAGGTCGGTGGAGCGTCAGGGGGCCCACGAGACAGGGGGCGCGCCCCCCACCCTCGTAGACAGGGTGTGGGCCCCCTGGCCTTGATTCTTTCGCCAATATTTTTTATATTTTCCAAAACTTATCTCCGTGGATTTTCAGGTCATTCCGAGAACTTTTGTTTTCTGCACAATAAACAACATCATGGCAGTTCTGCTGAAAACAGCGTCAGTCCGGGTTAGTTTCATTCAAATCATGCAAGTTAGAGTCCAAAACAATGGCAAAAGTGTTTGTAAAAGTAGATACGTTGGAGACGTATCAGGCATCCACAATCCGATGCACAGCCGAGGTCGACATCGCGATTGCCACGGAGCTTTCCTGCGCTGTCCAGGGCTTCCCCATCCCTTACCTTGGCCTGCCGCTCACCACCGCAAGTGCCTGACCTCTGCGCTACTCCCTCTGGTTGATCCACTAACCAAGAAGCTCGCCACTTGGAAAGCCTCTCTACTCTCGCGCTCTGAGCGGATCGCCTTGGTGCGCCACGCGCTCATTGCAATGCTGGTGCACATCCTCCTTTCCATGGCCCTAAACCCCACGATCCTCAAGAAGATCACGACGGTTGGGCGCGACTTCGTCTGGCATGGCCGCAAGGACGCCAAGTATGGATGCTGCTTCGTCAGCTGGCCAAAGATTTCCCGGCCGCTCAAGTATGGTGGCCTTGCAGTGCGCGATCTCCACCGCACAGGCATCGCCCTTCGCTGCCGTTTGGCTCTGGCTACAGGCCACTGACCCCGCGCGGCCATGGAGCCACTTACAGCTGTCGGTCGACGAGGAGACACGTCAGTTCTTTCGTGCCTCTACAATCTGGACTATCGAGGATGGAACCACATGCCGATTCTGGATAGATCACTAGATCGGTGGTTCCTCCGTTGCCGAGATCGCCCCATCCCTGCTCTCCCTCATCTCGCGCCTCGTCGTCGCCAACGTCTTGTCTGCGACGCCCTGCAGAACTCCACCTGGATTGGGGACATCAACGGAACTTTGTGCCCCGTCACCGCCGTCGAGTATGTCGATCTTTGGCGGCGCATCCAACTCTCTACCGAGCCTGATAAGCTCACCTGGAGGTGGACAGAGAATGGGAGGTACTCGGCGAACTCCGCCTACCTGGCCATGTTCCGTGGATCAACTACTGCGCCGCACTGGCGCCTCATTTGGCGAGCATGGGCTCCGACCGAGGCCAAATTCTTCCTTTGGCTAGCATCCATGGACCGCTGCTGGACTGTCGAGCGCCGCGCATGCCATGGCCTGCCGCATGATCCCCTCTGCAAACTCTGCAGCCAGGAGTTGGAAACCCTTGATCACCTTCTCGCACGATGCGTGTTCTCCAAGATAACTTGGCACGAGATTTTGTCTTGGTGCCAGCTGCATGTGGCCATCCCAAGCTCGACTGATGGATTCTTCTCCTGGTGGTCCGCAACCAACGGCTCGGCTTCGGCGCACATTCGCAAGGGGATGAACTCCCTCATCGTCCTCACTGCCTGGTCCATCTGGAAACACCGAAACGAAGCCGTCTTCGACAACGCCCGACCATCCAACAATGATCTAGCCCGCACAATCAAAGATGAAGCTCGTTTGTGGGCTCGTGCTGGGGCCAAAAGGCTTGCAACCATCATTCATGTAACATAAACAACTTGTTTGCGAGGCTGAGCACCCTCCCCCTCTCTGCTCCTCCCGCACTCTAGTGGTCGCCGTAGCGCGCACGACTACTAGGGCTGCATTCTGTACTTTCTCTCCATTCTATCAATGAAATGATACGCAACCTTGCGTATTCACCAAAAAAAAGAGTACAACCTATGAAGTAACAACTTGTTGCACTCCCCACTGGAGAAGAGCACTTGCTGGAGAATGTAGATAAATACGGGCATATACTATCTGGTTCTGATGAATACAATGCCCGTCTCCTCGCTCGTTATTTGCCAATTCTTGCCACATATTTCCAGTTGACGACACTAATTTCGATCAGCTCAAGCGCCAACATAGAGATGTGTGACTGCAAGGCTTATGTAGTTAACATATGAACATGTTAACTACATAAGCCTTGCAGTCACACATAGCCAACTTCGCCATGCGGGATGGAGTTGGTACCTGCATAACACCATCGCTTTTCTCGTCCGTACCTTAAAAAATTGATAATCAAAGTGTAACCTTCAAGCTTGTGTGATCATTGCGTGAAACAACAATGAACGTATGTTTGGTTTAAGACAAACCTTATCATACCAAATACTTGCTAGCAAAACCTTAGGTATCAAACTTTTGCTTATGCAAGAGTCGATTAAAAAAATGAACTATAGCAGCAAAAAAGGCATTGGTATGCCAGGAACAGAAAAGGTGCGATGGCACCCGGGTTCCCCGACACCCCCTTATCCGAGCCGTACAGTGATTTGAAGATTCGTGCACCGTATGTCCATATTAGCCAGCAGCAGACCACATGCGGTGTCAGGATAATTAGGAAAGGTAAATTACTGAGATTAACAAGCCAAGTCCTAAGCTGTAGCAGGGAATTGACCGTGAGGCTGGTCATAGTGGGAGTAACATAAGTAGTAACATAGATACCACATAAGCAAAAATGATGATGTGTCAAGTAGTTAATGAGGAGAGAGACAAATAGAGTAACATAATATGTTACCATCACCTATGGTTCCCAATGCTAAATGAGTCATGAAGTAATAAATGAAGTGATGCGTATTACACTACATATATATTCTTACCCACTATAGATGTAATAACATAGCGCAAGAACATATACACGTATTCTTAAGCTTACTCCCCACTATGACCAGCCTGATAGGCATGTCAGCACTACATGCGGGCCATCCTTAAAAGGACAAGGCATAGAGGTGCGTGCGGTGTATCTATTTTATTAGATTTCATTCAATTACGCAACATGTTCGGTCGTCCGGCCAGGCCAACGTGGGTCCTGTTGGGGTTCACATGAGCGCTGCTATGCAGACAATGTTTTGAAGACGATTTGTGCACAACAACTAAATCAAGCCGTCCATGCATATGACTAAAGTGGGGCCAACGAATGGATTAGCCATCGTTTCCCTATAGTGCAGGCTGTGCGTCGTCCGCACAGCAGTTTCGGGTTCACATCTGCGTCAGTTTCACATCGTCCCAATATATTACTCCTTCCTCGACCGAGGTGAGAAACTGAGAATGAATACCCTTCAGCCTGGCGTTCCCTACACATCTACACATAGTACTGCTTCGTGATAGGATTCAAGCATGTCTTTAACAAAAATATAAGAAAAATACAAAATACAAATGATATACCCATATGTGCCATGCCCATTAAGATACATGTATAGGGCACATGACTATTCGAATCAATATTTACTAAGCCCTGATGATAAGTTGGGTTATTACGAATTGATTGGCAATATATTTCTGTTATGTGCCATCCTAAGTCAATGCAGCACCTAATATACAGATGCATATCTATGAAATAAGTGGTACTCCTTTTTTTAGTCTCCATATAAAATTTGGTCAAAGACAAACTTCGTGAAAATTGACTATGTTTATATTAAAAACGGACTGTGCCAACGTTCAGTCGGCCGGACGTTAAGCAACAAATTCGCACGATCCCTTCGATGGCTTCCACTTCCAAAAACACGAATTGAGGAAAAAGTGTAATACATGGGATTCGAACCTGCTACAGGTAGCAAGGGCACGGCTAATACCAAGACCAACAAAAATCTTTTAAAACCCTTTCTCATCATTGTCAGATGACAAAAAGAAAGATATTTTCTTCAAAAAATTTGCACCGTATAAATGATGATGTACTATACGAGTGAATGTATAGAGGGGCTCCTCTATGACTTTTTATCAGGGTCAAATCAAGCGCGCTAGAAGAACAACAAAAGACCAGCTCACGCGTAATAGTGACTCACTGAGATCAGCACACACGCCGCCGCAGCAGCAGCAGCAGCTACACTTGTTGCCCAATTGCCCAATGCTGCCCAGCTCGAGGTATTGATAGGAAGCTACACTTGCTACCACTCGATGAGCACGGAGCAGGCAGCTATTACGCGCTACAACCGCAGCTCTCCTCGTCCGTTCAAGGCGCGGGACACGCCCCGCCAAGCCTGGTCCGTCAGCACAGCATCCTCGTCCGAGAGCTGGGTGTCTTCGTCTCCTGGTCGATTCGAAGTTGTAAACAGACTATGCAGCCAGATGTGTAACACCTACTTCCTCGTTGCCTCCTAGTCCATGCATCCCATGTATGGTCATCAACTCAGATCTCGTGCAACAGTAACGCTAAAAGGTTTGCATTTTTGCGCATGATGATGGCGATGAGTGAATAGGTCAGCCTGATGGATGATGTTGCATTGCATTGTGCCGCCAGTCATATCGATATATATAATCGTGTAATGCTCAATCGTCTCAAGTAAGTGCATATATGTCCTTGGTTGGTGGTGACCCTTCCGCCTATAAAAGACGGTCGACCAACATAGCTAGCTGGTGAGCAGAGAACATGGCTGCACAACGTTTCATAGAAGTTCTGTAGAACCAGGAGTAGGGTGGAGTTCCTCCCTGCATAAAACCATCGCTCTTCTCTCTTCTTTTTCGTTGATTGGTTTTTGAAATAGCTAAAAGTGTAGCCTTGAAACTCGTGTGATCACTGCCTGTAACAACCAATATTTGGCTACCAAATTTTTCGTCTCACGCTTTAGGAGTTGACTAATATTAGTCAAAAAACATGAAGTGCAGCAGACTAAAAAGCACTGGAGGTATGCCAAGAAATTTGCATTCATCCAAACAACGACCAAATCAATATTTGTCTTCCTAGGACGAGTTTCATCCACAAGTTTTCAGAATAGTTCGCTGCCGCATGTTCATTAGCACGTCAGATTGGTGTTCTTTTCACCGGTCCAACCAAGCGTTGGCTGCTTCCAAAATCTGATTAACTATTTAAAAATGGAATTGCACATGTGGCTCTTGCTGGTGTTCTCACTTGGGTTTCCACATGTATTATGTTAGCCAGATCAGAAAACAAACAGGAGATCTGACACATTGTTGGCAGCCTGTGTGATGATTCTTGAGCGCAGAAATGACGACAGGTTGAAAGCACCAGCATAAATTCTAGACGAAATTAACATTAGCCAAAGTAACATACCAGAAAAGGCAACAGCATTGTCAGCTATGCCTCACCAAGCATTGGAGTACTACTAATTAACCCAAACTGCAGAAATATTTTTCTGTCAGCCTGCTAAAATGTCAGGCTGATACGCAAGGCTTGCAGTAACAATTTGTGCCAGTTCAAGAACAGAAAAACAGCTTACAGGTCATCAACAAAACAACAAAATTCATATACGAATAACAAAACTAGGCCGTGCAATGGAATGCAACAGAAAGCACCCTAAAAGTTTTGGCTGACAGAACAAAGGCTCAGGACATTCAGGGATCATGTTCCCCTCGGGCAGCCATCCTTTCTAGGAGCCTTCTCTACCTCGGTCTCAGCAACATAATTCATCAATTTGAGCTTCCTAAAGTGGCCGAAGATCATCCTTTGAATATTTGACCGAGACCATCATTCTTTGTCGTCACCACAATAACTATGTTCTTCCCACCACTTGCAAGAACCTAAAAGTTTACATCTATATGTGATCAGGTAACAAAAATAAAACTGGAAGGATAAACTGAAGATACAAGTTACAACACAACAGTGACTTTCAAATAAATAATAGATCAATATAGATGGCAAGGATCCAAGAGAAAGCAAAACAATGGTAGAAGAAAGATCAAGCAATTCCATTTGGACAATCCTGCAACTGAACACCATCCTAACAGAGAATTTGGATGTTACAACTGCAAGTAAATATCACCAAAAATTCAGGTACTGAAGATTATGTTCTTGCTCAACGTGTATGCAGGTGTAAGTTGCAGACCTATGGAGATAATTGGCCGCCTGGCACACACACTACTTGGTGACAAAACATGGGATCGGAGAACTGTTCTTTCTTTTTTGGTATTGTTGAGAAAAGCTGCAAATGTATAATTTTAAACAAAGTACTCCCTCTGTCCCAAAATAAGTGTCTCAACTTTAGTACAACTTTAAGTATGAACAACCAGGTCTCGTCAACTCAGCAAAAATGTAAGTGATAGCAATCTGATGAAAACACCCGTGCCACTTTCAGAGTGCGAGTAAAAGAAAGGGTCACATTGGATAGAACATAGGGTTACCAGGATTAGAGTTATAAAAAAGAAGGATAGAATAAACATTAACGGAAAGCAGCTATGATAAAACATTATTGAAGAACTATACCATATCAAGTATATAGATTATGAAAAGCAGCTCTGTTCTTCTATTTCAGCTCTGGACATATTCTGATGCCATCGGCACATTACCAGACCCATGAGAACTAGAGCTGTTGACAGGCACAGTGCGCTGAGCGAAACTGAGCAACTGCTTGCGCTGATACTCATTTGTGTGAGGAAGGCTGGCACGCAACAGCTCCACTGGTGTTTCCCTGCTTATCACAGCTGCAGCAGCAGGTTGCATTTGCACTGTATGAACCACAGTATCAAATTTACTCATGCAATACCCCATAAGCAGCCCGAAGAAGGCATCGAATGATGCCTGCCATAGAGTTCGGTTCTGCATGCTGTAAGCAGAGGCCACATGTTGATCAGTAAGAAGCTCTGTAGCTCTGTCCAGTAGAGACTTTATGATGACAGAAGCGCCGTCACCAGCAGCATATCCCAGAGGTCGAAGAGGTGGTTGCTGTGACGAACACGCAACAGCTGCAAGACAAGCACTGAGTCCACTCAAGTCCATCCGAACAACACAGGTGGATACGGCACTTACAAGTTTAGTTGTGGTCCCAGCTATGCTGCTATCAGAGGGCAAATTGCCGAATATAAATCTTAGATTCCGGAAAACTGCCATGCAAACAATCCTTGCAAGCTCACTACCTGAAGTAACAAGATCAATATAACGAGAAAGTAGTTTCCGGCCCTTCGGTAGAGATACTATGCGGAGAAACACTAGATCATCATTTTGCGACAGAGGTGCATCCTTATTAGATGTAAGTGGATCAACTAATTGCAGTGATTCTGCCAGCTGCTCGAGAAGAGCCTGTCTTCTGTTTCTAAGTTGCAAACCACCATCTGGCTGTTTACTAAAGTGAAGCAAACGATCTATATCATCCACATCCAGTAGTAGGCAAAGGCCATCTTCAATTGTGATTCTAGCAGCCAGCATCGGCTCTTGGTCAAGAGATTTTGAAGCAGATTTTTCAGTAGTGTTATCACTTGGTTCAGAGGCTTCTTCAACATCAAGGAGCGGACGGGGCCTGCGGATGGAAGAAAATGGAAGCCTCCCAAGAGCATCAACCTGAAGATACGCATGTGGCTCATCCTTGCTGCGTGCACGAGAAGATGTATCTCTGATCAAGGTTGGACAGAAGTAGTGCTTTAGTTGTGCTCCTGCTGATTTTCTGGCCAAACAAGCTTGATGATAGTAATCATCAATATATGGATCGGTGATCTGAGTGGCAGCTTTCTGCATCCTTGCGATGTTCTCAATTTCTTCAGTGGACATGTACTTGGATCTGAACCGCTGCCACCTATTATCCATTCTCATATTGCCAGGCTCAAAACCTTGGGGAGGATAGCGCGGGCCATGCCTTCCATGATGTAACATCAATCTGGCTCTGGGATCACTCAAGTCAGGCATAACAAAATTTGGATCAAATCTACCCATCATTTGTGGTGAAGGATGCCGAGGACCAAACATCTGCAGATTTTGTGGCGGAGAATGTTGGGCACCAAGCATCTGGGCATGTAGTTGTGAGAACTGGGGTGGAGAGTGTTGAATTGGGAGCATTCCGTTTTGTTGATGGGGTGGCGGCATTTGAGGTGGTATAAATCCATTTGGATGCTGCATCAAAGCTGGTGTAAATCTGCTACCATTCCCACGAATCAGTTCAATATTATTGTATTGCGGCTCTTGGTGAGGATATGATGACATTCTCTGCAGAGGAGATGGCCTTGGTCCAAGAATAGGTTCAATAGGATTGTACTGAGCATCTTGTTGCGGGGATGAGGATGTCCTCTGAAGTCTGGAATCAGCAAACTGGGCTGGATGGGGTGGTTGAGACCACCAGTTTTTGTTGTCCAGCCGTTGTTCAGCACCCAATGCAGGCTGTGTAGGCCAGTATGATGATTCAGCCTCTTGTGCCCAGTCAGCAGTAGAAGCTATAAAGTGCAGAATTATAATGAAACGATTAAATTAAAATTAAAATTATGTTAATGTGTATAGCACTCAACAAAGTAACAAGAAAACGAAGATTATTTATTTTCATTAGTTAACTCAAGATTTGCATTCAAACAATGACAGACTAGCAGTAGCAGCCATATTATAGTAATTACATTGGTCAGACATAAGACATAACAAAGCCAAGTTAAGTGCATCATGATAACTGTAGCTGTGGTAGTAAGTTGAAAGAATTAGAGAATATCTTTTAAGCATGTGCAAACATGCTATCTAACAGCATGCATAATTGTCCTTCAAAGACAGAAACAAAGTTAAAACACAAAAGCATATTTCCTCACAAATAAATGAGTAAACAAGCATTACTCACTTTGTCCAGGTAACGATCCCCCACGACTAACTATTCCTGATTGCTTTGGTTCGTTAACAGTTCTGGTCAGCTGAAATTGTAAATAAATAAATCAGCCTCACCAGTCAAACATGGACAAATGAAATAGGGCAACCATGCAAATTAGGTAAACGTTAATTTTGGTAAAACAAATGAGAGCTTATGTGACTATATTAGTATAATCTTAAAATATACATTCGATAATCCTAAATGAACTATGTACCATAGAAATCAAACCTTTGAGAATGCCCCTGCAAGATCATCAACACCAGTAAATGAACCTACACCTTCGTCCTGCAAAAGCAAAGCTTGACCAATGAGCGGTTGACCTTCCTATACAACAGAAAAAAGAACTACTTTTGCAATCTTTTAAGGTGATCAGAAATCCAGTGGGACAGCGTTCTGAAATCATTCCTAAATGCATGTTTGGGATCCAACTGTGAGTGAAAACAAACAGAAACTGAAGGGAATGAAGCACACAGTACACAGAACTTGTAACGGTTCCTACCTGAAGTCATAAAAACTAAAACTTGCTTGTGAATAGTTAGGACTACGCTTGTGTATAGTTAGGACTACCCCCCGCATAGTGCATTCAACATAAGCTTTCTAATTTTTCCAGGATATGCAAGGAGGATTTCCAACCATGGCTGTATGCACTTTACAGAGTTAACTAATGGTCCAAAATAGATACGTTAACTTCCTCAGTTTAAGCAGGACTTTTTCTGAATACATGATAGCATTAGTAACCCTAAAGTACAATTGACTACATTCTTTACCAGGCTTTCGACCAACATACACGGAAACAGTTAGCAATCACAAGAGACAATGCCAGCTTTCCTAGTTTATATAACAATGTATATTCCTATTTGCCTATTTGGTCGCATGTGTATACCTATAATAAAATTAGTTGCATACTTTGCATCCTCTACCAGGTTCCTGATGGCATGAACCAAACTTGAAAACAAGGGCTAGAACAGATTGATCAAAATTAAGATAATTTCTAAGAGAAACTCTCCTCGTGCTCTGAAGTCTACAGGGAGTTTGCAATTATTCAGATATAAAAGGAAGCCTCACAATGCTATACCAATGCACATGTTACCTATTTGGCACATCATCCCACAAACATAACACCTATTCACTGTGGAATTTTTTTTTTGGAAGGACCAGAAGGCGGATAATGGTGGTCACGTCAAAACAGAAGAGATTCCAAATCTATCATATATCTTACCTCCAACATATCCCTTCCATAAATAGGAGTATATTCTTCGTCACCAGGCCCAACAAAACCAGCATCACCAGCATCATCATCATCCAATCCACCTAGCTCAACCTCCTCCAAGACATTGTTACCAAAGAAAGCATACTGTGATGCATCAAATTTGGTATCACCTGCACAGGGATAATGTAAGAACCCAGCAACAATAACATATGCTGTAGGAGAAGAAAGCAATATAAAAATACTATATCGAGAACATTCAATGAAAACAGTGGTAGACTAAGGCTGCATTTGGCATTGCAGTGGGTTATGATAACCCGTTAACCAGCTTTTACCTATTTTAGTGTTTGTTCAACCCTCTTTAATATCTTTATTTATGGCTTAAATTGCTACAGGAGATTATAAAATAAGCACAGTTCAGCAACCGCAACCTGAGCCTAAAGCAGATACAGGTTGGCTCCGCAATAGAACGCTGTTGTGAGGTGTTAGTCATATACACTAGTAAGCATGGACACGGCGACACGGAGACGGCGACACGCATACAGGGACATGGGATACGGCATTTTCCAAAATCAGCCCATCGGGGATACGGCAAGTATATATAAGAATAAATAAATAATGCCATGTAATATAGAGCTAAAGACGGAAAAATAACGAGAAAAAGATCGCCCCATTCAGCAGTAACTCTCTGAACATAAGCCCAGAGAGGATATTTCGGATTCAGCAGTAACTCTCTGAACAGCTAGTGCCATTTCCTCCCCAATTGTCAAGAGCCACAAAGAAGATGATCCGTTAGTAGTTGGGCCGGCCCAGCTAGTGCCATTTTAAGAACCACTGGATGCCATAGATCAATCTGCGCCGTCAAAACTCAAGCCCTATCTCTCTCTGCCCTAACGCTTTGACCAAGCCGCCACTCTCTTGCCGTCGCCCCTCCTCCCAGCGATGGATCTCTCAACTCCCCGCAGCACCTCTCGCCACCGCCCTCCTCCCAGCGTGCTCCTCTTGCTGCTGCAGCAGCGGCAGCGGCGGCGGCCAGCGCTGCAGTGGGGGATGCAGCAGCAGCAACGGCAGCGGCGGGGAATGCAGCTGCAACAATGGCAGCAGCAGAAGCACGGCGACGGGAGGGTGCTCCAGATCCAGCGCTTCCTGAAGTCGGACGAGGGTGCTGCTCCGACCGGCGGATTAATTGAGTGCCCCACGTGTCCCAGCCGTGTCCTCCCTTTTCTTTCTGTTTTTTATTTCGTAATTCAGGAAATACGGCGGGATACGCGCATCCCCGCGTGTCCGAGTGTGTCCCCGTGTCCGGCCGTATCAGCACGGGGATTCGGCAACTTCTGCCGTGTCCATGCTTTGTAGCATATACATCATGCAAAAGTTAAGCTATGACCAAAAGAAGCAATTAAAACTGCAAATGTAGATATAAGTAAGATCAGCCCACCACTGTAATTGAATTCAATTAATGCTGCAGATTCTCGCTGCCCATAAAAGTGTGGGAACATAAGGTTAACCTGTTGCAGAAGAGAAGCGGAGGTGCCGAACTGCGGTGCTTCAGTGAGAAGCACCTGCGTGCGTGATATAATTCCCCTTCTTAAACAAATGTGGTTTTACAATAGTTTTGACAAATTAGGCATACTCTAAATAATAAAAGCAGGGAGTATTTAACGCTGCAGATTTTCTGCTACCCATAGAAGCGCGGGAACAGAAGAATTCTTAGAACAAATAACGAAAAGCTTTACTGATTCGCTTGCTCCGCCGCATAGCTAACCCAACACAAGGTGGGAACCACCGCACCAGGACTAATCCAGCAGGTGACACTAGCTTAACTCACAAGCATAACCAGTGACTACCAAAATTAGGCACCCTATCCCAGAGAATAACATGGTAGAATCTCAGCTGATTTATTTCAAAATGAGCTTTATCAGTATTCAGTATTACTTCTCAAAAAGATGAAAAATAAAAAGCTCGGTTCCTGAACTAATCTTTATCACAAACTAATCTCTCTGAACATTCTACTTTCATCAGGGGAATCTCATAAACTAATCAAAAATAAAACAGATTCTTCACCTGACTCCATGGCGCGGGGGGTCCTGAACCCCCAAAATTTCTGGAAAACAAGCTGAGATCTCGAAGAGCCGAGTCGAACCGTCAAGAGGCCCGGCAGCGAGCAAATCCGTGGCTAGCTGCATGGAGCGAGAACGGGTCGAATTCGATTTGCTGGCAGCAGAGGAAAACACGAGGAACAGAAACCCCAGAAGAGCTGCGCTAGGGCTTCCTTACCAGCACAGCCTGGATGGATCTCCCGTCCGCTCCGAGCCAATCCAGCAGAGGGGAGGGGAGACTCCCAGGCGTCGCGCTTCCGCGGGAGGGGGGCGGAAGGGTCGGCCGGCGGCGGCGGCGGCGGCGCTGGCCGCTGGAGGGCTCGGCCGGCGGCGGGGGGTGGTGGGAGAGGAGGAGATTGGGAGACGTCGTCGTGGAACGGTAGAAGCAGGTTGTGCTCCTCGTTATCAATCGTGGCTTTTCTTTCTTTTCTTTTCTTTTCCACCGCGAAGGGCCCACAAGCAGACGGAGTAAACCCCATACTAGTATATTACAACGAGGACCTTGAAAGAAAGACAGTTTACATCTATGGTCTTTTTATGTGATGCATAAAGGGCCCTTAGACTTCAAATATACTCCTAATAGTGACCTAAACGATCTTATATTTCTTTACAAAGGGAGTAACAAGCAATCTAGTCCCTCCTAGACCGCCCTTTCGACTATGTTGTAGTCGAAGAAGTGGGCCATGTCATGTCCGAACTACTTCATCATGGTGGCACTTAACGAACAATTTGTTGACCGCCGCCATGGGCTGGATGAAAGTGGTGTTGCCTTTGTGTCTTAGAGGTTCTGTCGAAGGTTAGCAAGGTTTCCTTGTGCCGGAAGAGTACTGTCGGCGTTGATCCATTTGTCCTTGGCCACCTTGAATATTAAGTTCAAGGTGCCTTCGATATTCAGAGGGTAGGTATTGATTCCGGGCAATGTAGTTGTCAAACCTCGAAGCAAGAGTTGACAAGAAAGAATGAGAGTGCACGTGCGCTTCATGCCAAAGACGACGATATATCCGTACAATACAAGAACAGATGAGGCGACTTGCCCAAATTGCTACAATTGGATGAAACAGAATCCGCCACAATGAAAGCGTACAATACAAGATCAAATGAGGCGACTTGCCCAAATTGCTATAGTTGGGTGAAACAGAATCCGCCGCAATGAATGCGGTGATAGCTCTCGACAAAATTGCGGTGAAGCCCTAGATATACATCACATGTGAATAATGAATCGACAAGGAATAAAAACAAAATCTAATAGTTAACTTTGAAAGGTTAGCAGGGTGAAGTTGGCGGAAGAAACCTTTGAATAATGAATATTGAAGATTTATACAGTGTGCTGCTAAATAATAGTTAGAGTTTCGACACCCCCCCCCCCCCCTCGTGGTCAGTGAGAGCTCACTCTAGCATAAGGAAGGAGGGCCAATTTCTCACACGGACCTCCATGTTTTATAAATTGGACAGGCCACCGAATAGAGGGGGGGGAGGGGAGTGGCGCCGAGGTAGAGTGCGAGGAATGCCTTTAAAGTTTCAACAAAAAGATAAGAGAAGAGTTTGTGTCCGTCGTAGTTGAGGTGACCAACTGTTTTTGTTCACTAGCATATGTGTGCACGCCTGATGACTTTGCTGGTTAGTGTCTGGTGTGCAAGCTTAATATACGGGCGTGCACGTGCACGCATATGCGATATGCCGTGCCGGTTTTCAAAATAATTCCAGAGCCTAAATAATTCCAGAGCCACCGGCCAGATTTGAACAGCCAAAAAGTAGTGCGGGTGAAGGCGCTGCCAGGTATGCACAAATAAACAAAGCAAAAGCATAGTGGCCGGTAATAAATTTCTCTTAGGTTTTGCAAGTGGCCAACAGAGATAAAAATTCAACGACAACAGGGCGGCCCTGACGTGTAACAGGGCACCTCAGCCAGTAACTTATCAGTTCATCACACAAAAGAATTGCACAAAGTGGTGCAACTTGCAATCGTATACCATCGCGGGGTCGAAAGCAACAGCACAGATTATCAGATGAGATTGATTATCAGATGAGATTATCAGGAACAAAAGTGAAGTGGCACACCAAGAATACCAAGAAAGCACCAGCATTCTCAGGTGACATCATAAGGACCGCAAGTGAATTGACATTGCAACAAACACACCAGCACTACCCAGTGAGATTTATATGAGCCCATATGGCATAGCACGCCACAGCTTCAGAAAATACGGTTCGCCAGGTTAACCGTCAGGGAATATGCGAGGAGCAGATGACGAATACATTTTTTTGCGCAGGTTCAAACGCTGGAAAGGGGAAACGAAATCCCTGGACCATGAACCATCAAGGAAACAAGGCAATTCATTTACGAATGACTTCAATATCTTGTTAAAGCAGTTTAATGAAAGTTATGGCACGTAACAGGTGACACACTAAAAGGTTTTGGCCGACAGAATGAAGATATAGCGCATCCAGTAATTAGGTATCCTTAGGACCACTCTTCTTTGCTGCCTCAGCCGCGGCCTTCTCTGCCTCAATCTCGGCAACATATTCATCGATTTCAGTCTCCTCGAGTTGCCGAAGGCCATCCTTCTTTGTCATCACTGCAATCTCAATGTTCTTCCCACCACTCTCAACAACCTGAAAAGTTTTGTCAACTATTAGTGCTTGCAGAACCAAAACAATATTGGAAGGATAAACTGAAGCTATAGTGCACATCATATGTTCTGATGTTCATAACATTTTACTTTGACAAATATTAAAAGATAAAGTTAGTGTCAAGGACACGAGAGAAAAGATCAAGCAATTCCATTTGGATCCTGCAACTTAAACACTAAATACCATCCCTATAAAGAATTTAGATGCTGGACATTATATGTTCTAGTACCACACATACAAAATTCAGTATGTATGCTTGGTACAACCGAACAAGTTCCAGATCCATGAAGATCAATTGGTGAATAATAGCCCATCTGACACACACTCATGGAAACAAATGGCAGCAGAGAACTGTCATTCAGAAATGTTGCAAAAGTTAAAGCACAGATGTGACCTATATTGCACATAAATATGGCAAATACAAACTGGCCTCGCTGACTCAGCAAATAAAGTTATAGTTATCAACATGCTCTTATATTTCTTTACGGAGGGAGTAGCTAGAAAACTGATGAAAGCAGAGTGGTATTTTCGAAGTGCAAATTTACAAGGAACTGCTAGATTAACATCATTCCCCAAGATTCTGCTATAAAGAAAATTAAAAAAAAATTACTCATTAAATTTGGGGCTATGCACATGTACTCTCTTGATACAGAGCATAAGCCAGAGGATGGGCCACAGACATCTAACAATTGCATGATAGACTTCCGAGTTGCATAACATCCAGGAGACAGGAGTAGATAGAAAGCCCCACCTTTGTTGGGGCTATGCGTATATACTCTCAACTTAAGTTGTAATTTTCTTAACAGAATGGAGTGAATCAGACAATGGTAAATTCAATATTCACAGAGGCCTAAGCAAGCTTCTCGGCACAACTAAAAGGAGCTGCACCAGGAGTAGCTATGTAAATGCCTCGTCATAAGTACCTGTCACAATTCCTCATTTTCACCTCCATTCCACTAAACTAAGATTGCTCCGATAAAGAAAACTACCACATATATGAGTGGCAAGCAAGGCCTTTCGCTCACTCAGCAGCCAACACCCACCAGTACTTTTCAGCATCTGTTTGGGAAATCTGCCACTCAGTTGCTACTTTAGTTTGAAGTTATACTCCCATTGTGGCATGAGATCAAGTAAATCCAAGTATATAAGAGAATAAAGAGATTCTACGATATTTCCAAAGGCACCTCAAATACTGTGTGCTTGATAAATCAATCCTTTCTATATAGAATGGAGTGAATCAGACAATGGTAATTCAGTATTCACAGAGGCCTAAGCAAGCTTCTCGGCACAACTAAAAGGAGCTGCACCAGGAGTAGCTATGTAAATGCCTCATCATAAGTACCTGTCACAATTCCTCATTTTCATCTCCATTCCACCAGACGTAAGATTGCTACGGCAAAGAAAAAGAAAACTACCACATCTATGAGTGGCAAGCAAGGCCTTTCAGTTCACTCAGAAGCCAACACCCAAGTCTGCCACTCAGTTGATACTTTAGTTTGAAGCTATACTCCTATTGTGGCATGACAAAGGTCAAGTAAATCTTGATATTTCCAAAGGCACCTGTGTGATTGATAAATTAATCCTTGCTATACAGAATGGAGTGAATCAGACAATGGTAAATTCAGTATTCACAGAGACCTAAACAAGCTTCTCGGCACAACTCAAAAAAGCTGCACCAGAAGTAGCTATGTAAATGCCTCGTCATAAGTACCTGTCACAATTCCTCATTTTCATCTCCATTCCACCAGACGTAAGATTGCTACGACAAAGAAAACTACCACATCAATGAGTGGGGAGTAAGGCCTTACAGTTCACTCAGCACACCCCGGTGCTTCTCAGCATTAGTTTGGCATGCCTGCTGTCTACTACCTCTGAGCCTACCAAAACGTCATATATTTTGGAACGGAGGTAGTAGTTGCTATTAAATTTGGAGCTACACTCATATTATGGCATGAAAAGGATCAAGCAGATCCGCAGTTGAGTAATGAAAGTATAAAATATTTCATTCACTGTCATATTCCCAAAGGCAACTCAAATACTTGTGCGCTTAGCCAGTATCCAGTTAGCTGAACACATTTACCATTAACAAGCAACTGCTCCTAGAGCTTTGCTAGGATCACCAGCATCAAAAAATAATCAGAGTAACCATGAATCCACTAAATGACCCAACTTCAGATGAAGAAAGGTAGAAACCAAACGGTTACTGTGAGCTGCTACCAAGGTTTATTCCTGGATCATGTTAAGTACTCTCTACAAGACTATGGTAATCATTCAATAGGAGAGATGTGACCTTTATAAATGATGAATCAAGCAATTGACAATTTGACATAACCTGTACATAGCAATTTGGAGTTTATTCTGTTGCATTAAACTGAAGAGAGGCAATTGCAGCACAAATACCTCTAGAAGGGCTCGGATGGTGAGCTTGATGGTCTCCTTGCCGGATGTGTCCTTGTAGTTCTTCTCCAGGAACTCGCGCATGGAGTTGGAGTTCCTCCCGGTGGCGTTGGCCTTCCAGGCGGAGAAGGTGCCGGAGGGATCGGTCTGGTACAGGGCGGGCTTGTCCGTGTATGGATCGAAGCCGACGATGAGGGTGGAGAGGCCGAAGGGGCGGACTCCGCCGCTCTGGGTGTACTTCTGCTGCAGGCCGGCGATGTAGCGGGTGATGTACTCGACGGTGACGGGGTCCTCGACGGTGAGGCGGTGGCTCTGGCACTCGACGCGGGCGCGGTTGATGAGCACCCGCGCGTCCGCCTTGAGCCCCGCGCACGCCAGCGCGACGTGCGTGTCCAGGCTCGCGATCTTCCGCACGGACCTGCGGAGCCGGCGAGATGAGATCTGCGGGCCGGAAGGCGAGTTGGGTAGGGGAGCGAGAGGGGGAAGGGGAGTCGCTGGTACCTGGAGTCCTGGAGCTTGGGGGTGGACTTCTTCTCGACGCCGAGGACGACGGTGTCGGTGCCGCGGACGCCGACGGCGGCGTTGCCCTTGCGGACGGCCTCGAGGGCGTACTCGACCTGGAAGAGGTGGCCGTCGGGGGAGAAGACGGTGATCGCGCGGTCGTAGCGGGCCATCGCCGGCGGCCGGTCGCGGAGGCTTAGGGTTTGGTTTGGGCTTCCCGGGCGGCGGAGGTGCTGGGTTGCTCGATTGTGTGCGCGCAGGCAAGCTCGGCGGCTTTGGGGGAGAAGTGCTGTTTCGGGTTGGGCTTCGGTGTTTACTTGGGAAAGAAGAAGAAGGCCTGCCTATGTGTGATGGTATGGGCCGATTGCTTTATTGCCTCAAAAAAGTAAAGGTCTGCCGAAATCACTAATTTAAAATAAAAATTTCAAAAAAAACTAATTAAAAAGAAAAGGTATCAATTGCAAAGGTATTTCTCACATTTTGCGACACTTGTTCGTGTTTTCTTTTGTAGATAGATTCATATTTTCAAAATGATATACTCTTGAACCGTGCGCCTAAATCATGAAGTGTTCATCATTGCATTATTCGTGTCAAGATCTTTGAAACCCAGATTCCATGTTGATAGATTTTGACGGACATTTTCGAGACAAATATGTGCTTCTAAGCAACATGAACCAACTCGTGCTCCCGCCTAATATTAACCTGTGCTCCCACGGTCTCACATAGTATTAACCCGTGCTCCTAATGTGAAGCATAAAATTATGTGTCCGCGTGAAGCGCATCTGTACTTCATGAAAAAACCTATAAAATGAGAAAACTGAAAAAAACTAGAAAAAACTTTGCAAAATCCAAAAACCTAAAAAATCCCCCCAAAAAGACTCATGTGGAGGTGTACGCTTAGCGTGCGCTATGTGGCGACAACTGAATGCATCACGTGGCACGGTCGTGTGCTCACACCCGAGAAAGTGCCACCGTGGGGTACCCCCTATTTATTTGCTCCAAAAGTTTGTTGCTTTGTAAATAAAATATAAAACAAATATAATGGGCCTGATCTCATTTAGCTTGAACTCCACACACAAAGCTAGATCGAATGCTCTAACTTTGCGAAGCTGGAATCCATCATCTCCAAGAGACCTGGTGTGATTTTTCGAAGCTAGTCTTTCGTGATTTAAAAATTCACTACATTGTTTTGTATGAACAACTCTCGACTAGAGAGTATTCTTAGTAATGTGATAAGAGTAACACAACGATTTTTTTATATATAGGTTCAGTTTGCAATTGTATTGATAGAGCGAGACCTAATCCTATTTGGGAAGGCCTCGGGTAGTTGGGACGGTTGTAGCTCGGTCGAGGTCAGTTTGAGTCGTAATGCAGCTCTTCGCACTTGACTCCGAAATGACTTGGGGTTATTGAAAGGTCCAAAAGCACCGATGTCACCGATGAGTTTATTCAAAGTGAGAGTACATGTCCATGAGGCTAAGAGAAGGAGTGCCTTGACAAATTATCAAGACTGCACCAAGGCGATGGTAGGTATGAGAGGTATGATGATAAGTCTATATCCATGAGTCCATAAAAGTAGTCAAAGGTGGATCCATAGTCCATGGTACATTAATCATTTTCATCCATGTGTGAATGGACCTTTTAGCTAGTTGGGCCTCATTTATATTTGGGCTCATTTTCTTCTAGACTTCATTGTTGACTCTTTTTTGCGAAAAGGATTAGATCTATTATAAAAATTTATCGGAGGTATAAAGTATCTCAAACATAATAAAAACTACATCGAGATTCCGAGACCAACGAACGACCACCACTGCCGCCAGGAAAAGCTGATGACGCACCACCGGAGCCGCCTTGACCTTGTCAATGACAGTCGGGAAGTCTTCACGCACGTACCCCTAAGACCAACGCTCTGGAGTCGCAGCCGTTGCCGTTGAACACTTGCATAGATCTGAAGCATCTAACACCAAATCTCGCCACATGACGAAAAAACCCTAACCTCACCGCCCCAAGAAGACAACAAGAATCTATGTCGGAGCTCCGTCAACTACGTCCAGACGGGTGAACTCGAGGAGGATCGGAGCCCGGAATACAAACTCGAAGAAGAAGCCTGCCATCCACCCGAAGGCCGCACTTACGAGGACTAAAAAAAACTAACCTAAACTTTTTTTTTATAAAAGAAGGGCTTTCCCCTTCCAATTTTCATTAAAGAGAACCAAACCTAACCTAAACTACTAACCGGAGCAAAGGCATCGGGATTCTCGTCCGCGCCACCGGCCGCGGAGCGGTAGGCAGAGGGGAGGCAAATCCTCGGAGTCACCGGTGAAGTCTGGAGGGGTCTAGCCGCCAAGGATTATGGAAGGAAAACAAGAGCGATTTCAATGTTGACTTTGACCTTTCATTTTTGCCTTCTCCTTTTATTTGTTGACCATGCAATTTTGTTTGGACTTCTATTAACCTTGTTAATTGAGTTGGATATATGTGTTGATCGTTTTTAGACCTTATTAACCGGCTTGAACTTTTGTTGACAAGCCATAGCTGCATATTTAGCTACATTTTGTAGAACATGAGTCATGCATGGGACGAAGGTGGCCAAAGTCCAAACTTGGCTAGCACGTTCACAAGGCACCAAAGCGCAGGCGGCAAAGTTTGCTCGTTTATTATCTTGGCGGTCCAAGATGGGCGGCAGGTTCCAGACGATGGACGAAGACCCACCGAGTTCCACTTCCGGCTCCCAGCCTCCTCTGCCCGATTCATATAAGTTTCCTGCCAAAGGCATCCCAATTCTGTCAATGCCAAGCAACAACATGCGGTGGGGGTCGCTGCGGCTGCTGCTGCTGCTCGCGGCGGCGGTGGCGGCGGCTGCTGAGCCGGCGTCGACGCTCACGGGCCCGTCACGGCCGGTCACGGTGGCGCTGCGGGAAGACAGGGGCCACACGGTGGACCTGCCGGACACGGACCCCCGGGTGCAGCGCCGGGCCACGGGCTGGGCTCCCGAGCAGATCGCCGTCGCGCTCTCCGCCGCTCCCACCTCTGCCTGGGTCTCCTGGATCACCGGTAATAAGCTGCTCGCCGGACTCTGATTCTTGGATTGGATGGCATTGATTCTTGGCTCCGCAGGGGATTTCCAGATGGGCGGCACCGTCAAGCCGCTGGACCCCGGCACGGTCGCCAGCGTCGTGCGCTACGGGCTCGGCGCCGATTCTTTGGTTCGCCAGGCCACCGGCGACGCGCTCGTGTACAGCCAGCTCTACCCTTTCGAGGGCCTGCAGAACTACACCTCCGGCATCATCCACCACGTCCGCCTCCAAGGTGACCGCCGTCGTTCGTTGATCCCCTGTTCCACAATCATTTTTTTTTTGCAATTTTTTTTGGAGTGCAATGAAATATAAAAATCTGCATGCAGGGCTTGAGCCTGGGACGAAGTACTACTACCAGTGCGGCGACCCGGCCCTCCCGGGGGCGATGAGCGCCGTCCACGCGTTCCGGACGATGCCGGCGGTGGGGCCGCGGAGCTACCCGGGGAGGATCGCCGTGGTGGGAGACCTCGGGCTCACGTACAACACCACCTCGACCGTGGACCACATGGTGAGCAACCGGCCGGACCTGGTCCTCCTCCTCGGCGACGTCAGCTACGCCAACCTGTACCTCACCAACGGCACCGGAGCGGACTGCTACTCGTGCGCGTTCGGCAAGTCCACGCCCATCCACGAGACGTACCAGCCGCGGTGGGACTACTGTGGAAGGTACATGGAGGCGGTGACCTCGGGGACGCCGATGATGGTGGTGGAGGGGAACCATGAGATAGAGGAGCAGATCGGCAACAAGACGTTCGCGGCCTACCGCTCCCGGTTCGCGTTCCCGTCGACGGAGAGCGGGTCCTTCTCCCCGTTCTACTACTCGTTCGACGCCGGCGGGATCCATTTCGTCATGCTCGGCGCCTACGCCGACTACGGCAAGTCAGGGGAGCAGTACAGATGGCTGGAGAAGGACCTGGCGAAGGTGGACAGGTCGGTGACGCCGTGGCTGGTCGCCGGCTGGCACGCGCCATGGTACACCACCTACAAGGCTCACTACAGGGAGGTGGAGTGCATGAGAGTGGCCATGGAGGAGCTGCTCTACTCCCACGGCCTCGACATCGCCTTCACCGGCCATGTATGTATCAATCACACCCTCCGACACCTCCATTCTCTGGGCATTGGCAAGCGGCTGAGAGTGATCAGTTGGTTGCTATGATGCAGGTGCACGCGTACGAGCGCTCCAACCGGGTGTTCAACTACACGCTGGACCCGTGCGGCGCCGTGCACATCTCGGTGGGCGACGGCGGGAACCGCGAGAAGATGGCCACCACCCACGCCGACGAGCCGGGGCACTGCCCGGACCCGCGGCCCAAGCCCAACGCTTTCATCGGCGGCTTCTGCGCCTCCAACTTCACGTCCGGCCCGGCCGCCGGCAGGTTCTGCTGGGACCGGCAGCCGGACTACAGCGCCTACCGGGAGAGCAGCTTCGGCCACGGCATCCTCGAGGTACGTACGTACGAGGAAAACAAGATCGAAGAGAATCCTGACCAGCTAGATATATGGTTCGTTTGACCGATGTGAGACGACGCAATTGGTTCACGCAGGTGAAGAACGAGACGCACGCTCTGTGGAGATGGCACAGGAACCGGGACATGTACGGGAGCGCCGGGGATGAGATTTACATTGTCCGGGAGCCGGGCAGGTGCTTGCACAAGCACAACTCGACCAGGCCGGCACACGGTCGACAAAACACCACACGGGAATCGGGAGGTTAACCGTTGTACCACTGGAGTAGATCGCGTGGTGTAATGGCAACTATATAAACGGTTCGCCCAAGCGTGGAAATAAAAAGAAATACCAACTAAAACATGGATTGGGCAGTGCTAGGCGCTGGCCGGCCGGCCGGCCCAAATTTCCAATGGTCGTGCTAGCCGCCCGACACCAGTCGCACTGACCGTTGGATCTAGCAAAAAAAAAAAAAAAAAAACGGTTCGCGAAGCTCCCCACCCTACCCCCAATCTCGCGTGTTGCCGCGCTCACCCTCCACCTGGACGGCGACACCCTCCACCTGTGCCCCGCCCGTGCTCGTCCTTGGTTTCGTGCTCGCCGACAACATGTCTTTCTCTTGTCACCGGTTGGCTGTAGTTCGTAGCAATGGTTGTAGGAAAAACACCAGCCACTAGTAGAAAAAAGGCCATTTGTCCCGGTTCATAAGGCCCATTTGTCCCGGTTGGGGAACCGGGACTAAAGTGTCGTTACTAATGTCTGGTGTCAGTGTCAAAACCGGCGGATCTCGGGTAGGGGGTCCCGAACTGTGCGTATAGGCGGATGGTAACATGAGACAAGGGACACTATGTTTTTACCCAGGTTCGGGCCCTCTCGATGGAGGTAAAACCCTACTCCTGCTTGATTAATACTGATGATATGGGTAGTACAAGAGTAGATCTACCACGAGATCAGAGAGGCTAAACCCTAGAAGCTAGCCTATGGTATGATTGTTGTTCGTCCTACGGACTAAAACCCTCCGGTTTATATAGACACCGGAGAGGATTAGGGTTACACAGAGTCGGTTACAATGGAAGAAGATCTACATATCCGTATCGCCAAGCTTGCCTTCCACGCCAAGGAAACTCCCGTCCGGACACGGGACGAAGTCTTCAATCTTGTATCTTCATAGTCCAGGAGTCCGGCCAAAGGTCATAGTCCGGCCATCCTAATCCAGGACTCCAATCCAGGACTCCCTCAGTAGCCCCTGAACCAGGCTTCAATGACGACGAGTCCGGCGCGCATACTGTCTTCGGCATTGCAAGGCGGGTTCCTCCTCCGAATACTTCATAGAAGATTTTGAACACAAGGATAGTGTCCGGCTCTACAAAATAATTTCCACATACCACCGTAGAGAGAACAATATTTACACAAATCTAATCTGCTGACGTATTTCACAGCATGTCATCACACCACGGCCAAGCCTTTATTCGAATCGTTTTCTTGTCCCACCTCGGCAAGACTTAGCGAGGCGGTTTCCTTGGCACGTCTTGTTAAAGCAAAGATCGTGTCCCCTTATTCCGGATTCTCATAAATCGGACGCGGGTAACCCAATTGTGCCATTAATTCTGGCGCTTGGGAGATAAGCGAGTTTACCGGTGGTGGGGCGCATAGTTTCGTCCGCCCATATAAGGGATAAGGATCCACCTTTTCCATCTCGCCTTCTTCCTCCTTTGCTTATCCATTTTCGCAAGACTCGAGCTCCAGCGCCCAAGTCCGCACATCCCACCTCAACCTTCTCCGGCCATGTCCGGAGGCGGGAGGCAAGCGGATGGTTTCCTCCGTCACGGAGGACACATCAAGAAGCTGAGGAAGGCGGATACTTGTCTAATGACATCGCGCGGCTTCCCGACAAGGGCAGCTCATCCCACCCCAGCCCCATGAAAGGGTGGTGTTTCTCACCCACTTCCTCTGCGGACTAGGTTTCCCACTTCACCCATTTGTCCGGGACTCATGTTCTACTACGGCCCGGATTTCCACGATCGGCCCCAAACTTCATCCTCAATATCTCGGCGTTTATAAATGGGTGTGCGAAACCTTCTCTCGCATCCAGCCCCACTTCGCTTATGGTTGAAGACCTTTAGTGTCAAGCGAAGATAGTGGGCAGCCAACAAGCGAGTCTTGGGCGCCATTGTGGGCAAGATGCCCAACGTTACATGGCTCGAGGCTCCTTCGTGGAGACCATAAAGGGGTGGCAATCGGGGTGGTTCTACATCACCGAGCCGCGTGACCCTGAATGGGCAGCGACCCCAATTCGATCTGGCTTCCCTACGGCTCACCTCCTGGAAAGAGACGGGCTTGTCGTGGGGTAATTCAGAGGAGCTGTCCTGACTCCAAACCTGCGTCCAAAACCTGGTGAGCAAGAAGCTCAAACTCGTCAATGTAGTCTAGGTCATGCTCATCCGCGGATCCTCCGTGCCAACAACGAGCTTTCAGCTTGTGGGAGTTTGATCCGGCACAACACCAAACTCTGAAAGCGGGCTCTTGACACTACGCACGAAGATGCCCGGAAGGTCTTGTTCAAGGGCGCCGAGGCTCCGCATCCGCTCCGAGGATCGCGGATTCAGCGCGACATCAAGCCAACGCGGTAAGTTATTTTGCCCTTTACGGGACACTTGTTTTCATAGTTTGACTCTGTGCGGGATCTAAACTCCCTTACCTTTGACAGATTGGCAGAGGGCGTCCCGCAGATTGATTTGTCGGCTCCCTTGCCGAAGACCAGCGGATGCCCGCTTGACGGGGCTGCTGGTTTCGGCACCTTACGTGGTGCCGGAGAAGAAGGCCAAGAAGAAGGCCATGGGAACTCGAAGGAGTTCCCGACGCCAGGTGGTGTCGGACTCGTCGTCCGATGACTCCGGCGGACTCCTCCAGCGAGCGAGGAGGAGGAAGAGAGCCTCTCCCGGTGAAGGAGAGAAGAAAAGGAAGGCTGCCTCAACTGGGGAGGCCGGAGGGTCCAAAAAGGGAAGGACCCTCCCTCCGGACTACTCCACCAACGCCGACGACGACGAAGAAGAGTGGCCACCCAGGGCCAAGCCCCTGGCGAAATCGTAAGTCTCCGAATACCAGAATAACTCATGGCGTTCCTTTATTGCACAGTACCTTCTGACGTCGGATATAATCATGCAGTCCGCCCAAGGCGGGCTCGGCAACCGTCGGCGGTTCCTGGGTTAAATCGGATGTGAACAACACTTCACTTCCAACCGCCTCCTCTCCTCGCGCCCATGGATGGCGCCGAGTGGCGTCCCAAAAGGGCCAAGCCAGGAGGAGGTGGTCTGGAGGCGCCGCAAGGCGACCTCCGGACTCGAGGAAAAGGGATAAAACCCTAAGGGCTCTAAGTCTCGCCCTAGGCCGAACACCGCACCGGAACCTTCAATGGTTCTGGCATCCGGCAGGCGGCCCCCTACCAAGAAGGGCAAGCCTACGACGCCGGTGACCTCCGTCCAACCAGAGGCACTGGATAATCTGCTGGAGGTGCTTGATGGCGCCTCCATCGACGGGGACCACCCCACTATTATGAGTGCGGTGATCCGAGAAGGTTCGATCCGCCAAGAGCGGGCTGACCGAAGCTCGTGCCGACCTCCTAACGAGCTTTGAGTGCGTAATTAAGATATGTAAAAATATTACCGCATAGGCGGTAGCCACGATGCTCGGTTTGGTGTTTGAAAAGAAAAGCGAGGCGAGGATCAAAAAGATATCTGTGGAGTCTAACATAAATGTGTCAATATAGGAATGCAGGTTTGTCTTGCTGACCCTGCCGCCTACGACGGAGGAGGTCAATGTATTGAAGCGAGCCTCGGCGGTCGAGGACGAGCTCGGCCTTGCCAAGAAGCAGCTCGAGGACAAGGAAGGTAAGTAATACCTTATGTAAAAAAAGATGTGGTTGCAAAAGAAAAAATGACAGGATCAGCGTGGGTATCACGGGGGCCACGAGCGAGGTGGCGACCCTAAAGGAAGCGCTGTCCAAGGCCGAAAACAATCGTCCGTGGGCGCACCGAGCGAGAGAAGCAGGAGGGCGGGTGGCGGCGGTGCAGCAAGAGCTCCTGGGCTCGTGGAAAAACACGAGAGTTTGGGCGTGACTCAAAGACTTCGAGTCCGAGCTCGCCTCGGCGCTTGAGGCGCCAAATCTGCCAAGGCGAAGCCCAAAAGCCCTCCAGGAAATTGAGGCGATGAAGAATATAGCGGTGGGTAAGGCATTCTTTATGCAAAGCAAGCACACGAAAGTGAATTACTTGTTACTTACCCGAGTTCGGAGCTCTCCGGGAGCATTCGCAGATCTTCCCGGAGTGTGTCCGACGCAGCCGCATTCTACCGAGCCGAGGAGGGAAGCTCGGCGGAGAAGGTGTTCGGTCTCGATATCTTGAGGCGGACACCAGTGCCCTTGAGTGACTAGCTGAAGCGCTGGTCGAGCTCCATAAGGTGGCGAACAGGCCATGAAGGTCTCGCAGTCCGGCTATGGCACAGGGAAGCCATGCTGGAAGCTACCGGGCTGGTAAGGCGGTGGTGGATGCTGTCCAAGGCTTGAAGTCATCAAGCGCTCCGTATGCATCGAAGGTGCCAGGGACCTTGCCGTGCTAAAGTGCCTTTGGGGCAAGATGGACGCCGAGAAGCTTGTGACAGACGGACCACCGCCGGCAAGGAGCATCGCAAGCCGAGATGTATTATGAGGCGTCTGAATGGTGCCCGCCATATAGCGGATGAGTGCTCCAAAGATGTAATTTTTGAGTAAACTCGCATTTGTAATCATGTACGTTGAAAACTTGTTTCATATGCTCTAAGCAACGCTTTTGAATTTAAAATATTACCTTTTGTGCGGCCGTTTATCAAAATTGAGAGATGGCGAGTGGTAAACCGCCCCCATGCCATGAGTGTTGGGGTGTTGGGATAAACTTGAGCGCTCTTTTTCCCATTATTGGGTCCTTCAAGGGAGGCGCTCAACACAACGAACAAGGCAATCGGACTATAATGCTTGAACACTCTCACTTAGCCATAGAATTCTATAATTTTAAATTTTGGCGAAGCCCCTAGTATTCGGAAGACCGAGTTCGGGGCGCTATCCATGCCTAGGCCGGACAAAGCCGGCTCCTCACTTTAAGCGGCATAAGTCTTTAGGGACTCGAAAGCCTCTCGAACAGCGACCAGCTCTCGCCCTATCATGACGGTCAGTTTTAGCTTTCTCCTCGAGGTGCTCGGCCCGGCTCAACGGGGCACAATCGCGATGGTTCTCCAGTGCTACCTTAGCGATATAACGAAACATAAGGTACCAAAACATGGGGCAGGCAAACCCAACTATTGACCCAAGACATGATTGAGCCGATGCATATAATGATATATGTTCGGGTGCCGCACTCATGAGAGTGTTGGACTTCTCACACCATATTCAGGGTGCGTAAGCCCTGGTGTATTGGCCGTACCAAAGTGTACGGTTGCATAATGTCATAACTGACCATATATATATATATATATATATATATATATATATATATATATATAAAGGTAATGCGATAATAGACAAGAAGCTATGCATTGTTTATTCGAACAGTCTTTGGTAAAAGCAGAACGATACAAATAGTGCGATAAGCAAGAGATGGGACAATTTAACATGTCCCCCCCCCCCCTCCAGGGGCGAGCTGCGGGATTATATGTGAAACAAGTATCTTGCTCGTTATAGAGACCACTGGACACTTGGCGTAGCTTTACGCCTCCTGGCTGTTGCATCGTGTGTTCGGCGATTATCTTTACGGACGGCCTTACGGAAAGTGGAGTCTGGAAGTAAGAAAGAAGAAAAAAGGAATGACAAAATCAGGAGCCCTTGTGCGGTTGAGCCGTATTTTGGGTGTGCCGTGGTCGTGCCCCTTCCCCTATGCCCATGGTATTTCGGGCGTAGTTATGTCTGTGATCTGGTTCGCAAGTTCGCGAGGGTTGGGGTTAGGGCCGCATTGCTACACGTGCTCGGAACGTGCCATGCGGTCTTGTTATAGGTTACTCCGGGCGCGCTTGATGGTGTCCGGGCGTTTAATGGCCGGACTGGAGAATTGCCTTGACAGGCTGCTTTGTACTTTCGCCGCGAGGGCCGCCGTATGCTCCTCCATCCGGAGAGAGCGTTCGGTGTTTCCATTGACCGTAATGACTCCTCGAGGGCCTGTCATCTTGAGCTTGAGGTATGCATAGTGCGGCAACGCATTGAACTTTGCAAATGCGGTTCGTCCGTGCAGTGCGTGATAGCCGCTGCGGAACGAGACTATGTCGAAGATTAACTCCTTGCTTCGGAAATTATCCGGGGATCCAAAGACCACCTCAAGTGTATGGCGAGCACGTGCGATTGGCCTCTACACCGGTATGGCGCCTTTAAAGGTTGTCTTTGTGGGTTTAATCCTTGAGGGATCTATGCCCATTTTATGCTTATATCTGATAAAGGAGTTCAAGCTCTTGCCGCCGTCCATAAGGACTCTAGTGAGGTGAAATCCGTCAATGATTGGGTCTAAAACCAATGCGGCGAATCCGCCATGGCGGATACTAGTGGGGTGGTCCCTTCGATCAAAAGTGATCGGGCGGGAGGACCATGGGTTGAACTTTGGGGCGGCGGCTCCAACGCATATCGTCCACGAGTGCACGCTTCCGCTCCCTTTTGGGTATGTGGGTTGTGTATATCATGTTCACCGTCCGCACTTGTGGGGGAAACCCTTCATCCCCTATTGTTCGGTGGCGGGGCTCCTCCTCGTCATCGCTATGCAGCCCCTTGTCATTGTTTTCGGTGTTTAACTTGCTGCTCGCTTGAACACCCAACAATCCTGTTGGTGTGGTTGGCTGATTTTTCGGGGTGCCGTGTATCCGCACGAGCGATCAGTATTCGGTCCAAATTGGGACGGGCCGGAGTATTTCTTTTGAATGGCTTTTTCGCGACCGGGTTTAGAGCCTCTGAATCCGGCATTAACTGCCGTATCCTCCGCATTGTCGCCATTAATGCGGCGCTTTTGCTTGTTGCGACGCGACCTGCCCATGCTGTCCTTGGTATCCGAATTACCAGGGATTTTGGTCATGTTATTACTACGAGCTAGCCAGCTGTTTTCCCCCGCGCAAAAGCGGGTCATGAGTGTCGTGAGGGCTGCCATGGATTTGGCTTTTCTGTCCTAGGTGCGGGCAAGCCACTAAATCACGATGTTATGCTTGAAGGCTGCAAGGGCATCTGCGTCCGGACAGTCGACTATTTGATTTTTCTTCGTTAGGAACCGTGTCCAGAATTGTCTGGCCGATTCCTCTGGCTGCTGGATTATGTGGCTTAGGTCATCGGCGTCTCGTGGTCGCACATAGGTGCCCTGGAAGTTGTCGAGGAATGCAGCTTCCAGGTCCTCCCAACAACCAATTGATTCTGTTGGCAAGCTGTTAAGCCAATGCCGAGCTGGTCCTTTAAGCTTGAGTGGGAGGTATTTGATGGCGTGTAGATCATCACCGCGGGCCATGTGGATATGAAGGAGATAGTCCTCGATCCATACCGCAGGGTCTGTTGTGCCATCGTATGATTCGATGTTTACGGGTTTGAAACCCTATGGGATTTGATGATCCATTACTTCATCTGTGAAGCATAGTGGGTGTGCGGCGCCTCTGTATTGGGCTATATCACGACATAGCTCAAATGAGCTTTGTCTGCTGTGTTCGGCCCGGCCGGATTTACCATATCCGGCATGACGGTTATCGTCACGTGTCGTGGGGCGCCCACGCGATCCATAGATCGATCTTGTTTGCCTTGCCCTGTCCTCCAATATATCTCGCAGGTCTGGCGCATTTCCCCGTGCCTTGGTATTCTTTGAGCAGCGCCGGGGTGCGGCTTGAGTGGAGGGCCGAGAGACCTCTCTGTCGCGGCCACGAGGTGGCCGGTCGGCCGTATCATGCGCTGGTGATGTAGGTCTAGGTGCTCCCTCCTCTAATCGAGGTAGCAGCCTGCGTTTTGGGTAGCTCTTGGAGGGGCGTTCGAGTTCGTACTCTTTGGCCGCAAGGACATCAGTCCATCTGTCGGCTAGCAAGTCTTGATCAGCTCTAAGCTGTTGCTGTTTTTTCTTGAGGCTGCTCGCCGTGGCCATGAGCCTGCTTTTGAAACGCTCTTGTTCGACGGGATCCTCAGGCACGACAAATTTGTCGTCGTCGAGGCTTGCCTCGTCTTCGGAGGGAGGCATGTAATTATGGTCCTCTACCTCTCTGTCTGCCGCTCTCTCATGAGGGCTGGCTTCTCCATCCTCATGTCTGAATCCTCTGAGGAGGGGGTTGTCTTGACCTTTGTCCAGGGGTGTTATTGTCTCGGTGCGGAATAAATGCGTTTTCTTTGTGGCGGTATTTAAAGCGCGCCACGACGTCGGCGCTTAGGCTGTTTCTTGGAGGGGTCATCCTCCATTGTTCCGTCGCCGTTCCCTTCTTTTGGGGTGTCCACCATGTATATGTCATATGACGAGGTGGCCTTCAAGTGCCCCCTGAGGCGCTGGTTCTTGTTAAATCTCTGCATCGTCGTCCATCTTGTCGATGTCTTGGTCAAGTCGAGCATGTCGGTTAAATCATCGACAGTGGCTCCAAAGTGGGTGGTGGGTGGGTTTTGAATTTCTTCATCGTCCACATCCCAACCTTGCCGACCGTAGTCCGGCCAGGACTCTCCTGACAAAGAGAGAGACTTTAGTGAATTCAGAATGTCGCCGAAAGGAGAGTGCTGATAGATGTCCGCGGCGGTGAACTCCATTATCGGCGCCCAATCAGATTCGATTGGCAAGGGCGCGGAAGGTTCGGAGTCCGGAAAGGAGTCTGGCACCTTGGAGTCACGAGCGTCGCAAAGGACAGGTATGGTGCTCGGCTCAATCGCCGTAGAGATTGCAGCCCCCGAGGCGGTGTCCAGCCACCCGTCCTCGATAGGTGTCGTGGAATTGTCACGGCAAATGTCCTAGTGTAAGGACTTAGTCGCGAGGCCAACGCATCTATGTGGTAGCTTGAGAGGGGTTGATCGGGACGAGAGACGCAACATGCAAGACAAGGATTTAGACAGCTTCGGGCCCCGGGACACATCATCCGGTAATAACCCTACATGCTGTTTGTGGCTAGGTCTCATTATGATCATGAGAGAGTCGCCGGTAAGCCGGCTCTTTGTGTCTAGCCCTAGAGATTGTTCTTGTTTCTTCTTTAGAGCCCTGCCCTCTTTATATAAGTTAGAGGCGGGTTACATGTGGAGTCCTAGTAGGACTAGGACTAGCCTATCTTCTACTACAAGCCGGATACAAGTCCAGGTCTTGATTCCTTGTAAGGGAAATATTCCTTACACCTTTATTCTTAAGTCGGCCCACCATCACATGAACCGACCTACTGGGCCTTGGGCCTTGTCATTCGTTTGACCCGCCCGCCGGGTCTCCGGTGAGTCACAATGTCCAGGCAGGTTATATGTAAACCGCCATGTCCAGGCAGATCGCCAGTGAGTCGCCTAGCTCCAGCTGGGTCTTCTGGTGAATCGCCAAGTCCGGCCGGGTCATAACTCCGGCCGAGTCATACCGCTGGGTATATCCCCGACATTAGCCCCAGTTTAATTTGGATTTATCCATGTTAAACTGATCCTGCAAAATAAACACCAGAACAACTTTGACAGGTTGTGCTCCGGGTTAAAAATTCTTGTAAGCCGGCACCTGATCATCCTTAATTCCTTGCGCTCCGGGTTAAATATCCTCCTGAGATAGGACCTGATTATCCTTAAGTCCAATTGTCATTTCCTCCATCTAGAAAATCCAGGTCAAATAAGCTAGCTTCATACTCAATTTGCTGATGTTGGTTTCTCACAGAAAAATATTGTGAAGAATAATCCACTTGAGTCGGCTTCCAAGGCACGGGTTAAATAATTTTGGTCTTCAAATACTCATCGATATTCAGCCAGCTTGAAGATGTAAAACTTGCGGTTTATCATTACCAAAACTGCTGATTATAAAAGCAGACGATGCCGGGTCATAATTGTTGTTGACACGGTTTATGTAATTGATCCTCCGATTTGCTCAAAACTGATAATTTGAAGATTTTTTCTCCCTTATATCCATATTACCTATAGCCCCCATGTCTTGAGCAGAACAAAGTGATGGTTTAAGACTTGCTCCAATAAATGTTGCAACCTTGAAGAAATCCAGTTTATTCATCTCAATCATATAAACTGAATATTCCACACACGTAGCCCCCAAGTGTCGGGTTGTCATGCTTGCGACAACACAGGACTTATAATTGCTTTATGCTCATGAAAACTTCAAGCGATGTAGCCCCCAAGGGCCGGGTCATTATGCAAATAATGAACAGGGACTTTGTAGATATAACCATGTAAATTTGAACAGCAATGTGTAGCCCCAAGGGCCGGCTTAGTAAGATAATACTGAGCTAGGACTTTGTATATAATTTGATAATAACATCATATAATATAGTCTCCACCATGGGGCTTGAACCCACGTCCACAAGGTTAAGAGCTTTGTACTCCACCAACTAAATAGTGGACCGTTCAATATAATGGATTAATGCTTGTGTACCTTGAATTTTTGACAGGAGCAATTGGTAGCCCCCAAGGGCCGGCTCATTACAATGGGATGAGTCGGGTCTTCAATAAGTTGATCAAAAAATGACTTTACATTAGCCCCCAAGTGCCATGGTGCATGCTGGCAGTGACATGGGACTTGCATATTTGATATAATCCCAATCTGAATAATATAGCCCCCAAGTGTCGGGTCGTAAGCCTGCAGCGACTCGGGACTATTCCTTCCATTGTAGAATATAACCGTTGCGCTAAAGCGACTTTGAAAACCTCAATCATAACACTGGTTATTGATAATCACAATAGAAATCCAGCCATGTTGGCTATTCGAGATTTGAATAATATAATCCGGTATGAAAACCTCAATCATTCAATATCATCATGAAAATCCAGCCAGTTTTGGCTATTAAAGATTTGAATACCTCATCGGTTGACAAGTAAATCCGGAGTTTAAATACTCGGCGGCTCTTGGCCGATGGCGATTTAATACGCCTCCATTGTAAGCCGGAATTTTTATAACCCGACGGCTTATAGCCTTTGAGAAAAATCGAGCGGATCATCATTTTGAAGCATCAACTTTGGTAATGAGCTTGAACTTAATCATTTATATGTCATATTTACGCAAATCCTGCAAAGAGTTTAAACAACATATGCCCTGGCGACTTATCATCAAAAACCAGGCGGGTAACCACCCAAATGTAGTCTTATCACGCCCACAAGTAGATCACAAGAACCCTTGGCGGTTTACGCGAGGCGGGTCATAATACCTCACATATAACCTTTGTGATATTGAATTTGTCTTGCGGTTTACATGACCTGTGTAGTAAGGGTGATAACCCAATCCTTAGAAGCCAATGCTTCCATATAAATGATGGTTGTCATAAGTGGCGACTTATAGTCAAAAGTCAAGCGGGTTAATCATAAAACACTTATATACCTTTGAGATATAATCCACAAAGGTCTCAAGTTAAGTAATTGTGGCTACAATAAACTTTACCGAGATAGAATAAATTTTTTGAGGCTTCGATTCGGATACGATCGATAAACCGTTCAAAGGGGTTAAGCTAAGATTGAATACGATCATATAGCCCCAGTGGCTTTGGCGATGCCGATCAAGTGGGTATCGACAACTATGTTCTCTTTGGTTCGAATCGACCTATGTTTGAACAGAAGCCCCAAGTGACCATAAAGTTGTTTAATGGCGCTGGTTGAATCGACCCACGTCGAACCAAAGGGTTAAGCTATGATTCAGATATGATCAAGAAGCCCCTAGTGGGTTTGGCGTTATGCCGATCAAGAGGGTATCGATGACTATGTTCTCTTTGGTTGAATCGACCTATGTTTGAACAGAAGCCCCAAGTGATCATATAAGTTTTGGCATTGTGCCGATCAAGAGGGTACTGAGAGCTATGCTCGATGAGCAAGAAGCCCCCAAGTGATCATAATAAGATAAGCCGTAAGGCAGGATACCCAAGTTTGAATCGCGCATCATGGCAGCAAGTTCTTTTGGCAACCTTTAATTTTTCTGAGAACTCGAACTTGCGAGAGATTAATGCTTTTTGAACTGGAACTTTAAACCGGATTTGAAAGCTTTAAATATTTGTGAAGGACAAATTTACCTTGAGCCGGATTTTGAACCGGCTTTGAGAGCTCCAAAAATTTGTGAGGGACAAATTTACCCTGGGCCGTCTTTTGAACCGGATTTAAGAGCTTCAGTGCTTTGTGGGAGAAAGATGTCTCTTGAACCGGATTTTAAACCAGAGTCCTTATTTTGAGCCGAAAAATCTTCTGACAGCTTTTAAATTTTCATCGATCTAGCAGTAATCTCCGGGCCCGGGTTATTTTTCCCTTTAATGACCTGGAGTTCTTGAATTCATTGAAACCGACTAATTTTGCCGAGTCATATCATTGTAGCCCCCGAGTCTCAAGACGACTTGAGGAGTTGGCTTGAGATTCTCCATAATTAACCGTGATATAGACCGGTTTGAATCCTGCATGGGACAAATTGCAAACCAAAGTAATTGCTGTTTTGAAGAAAATAATATGTAATATAAAATATATTGGATGGATTTCACGATATGTTAGGCTAGTGATTATCCACGAAGGTTGAGGTGATTGCGACGGGTTATAAATGATCCCGTATGAACCGTGTCGACAACTTTCGCCAATGGTTCCTTCAAGCGGCTGTTTGAAGTTAACCAAACCGTAGTGCCGGCGACTTACGCACCTATCCATTGAGCCATCCGGTCAGACGGCGGTTGATAATATATGATAATTTGCCTCCAATTTGTTGGAAGAGAAATCAGGCTTCCCAAGTAGTGACTTTCTCATACTCAATAAACAGCTCATCCAGAAAAATGCGGCCCGGTGTGTTGATGTAGACCAGGCCGCGAGAGACGGACCGTAAAAAACGACCGCAACATCAAAGGCGGCTCAGACAGATGAATCAACCGTGGTGCTGTAAACCGGTGCGGGCGGGTAAGTTGTCCTCCTTGTTGTAAGCCGGCGTGGTCGTAAGAGATGGCCACGGCATTGTAAGCCGGCGCGGTCGCGAGAGACGGCCACGACGTTGTAAGCCGGCGTGGTCGCGAGAGACAGCCACGGTGTTGTAAGCCGGTGCGGGAGTCCGTAGAGTAACGACGACCACCTGTGCCAAAAGATGTTGGCGTGCCCCCACCTCCCGGTATATAATATCACTTTTTGTCATAAATAATTAACCTGCATAAACAATATTGCAGACCAAGGCAAAGAGAAACTTGTTCTTTTGACAAAAACAACATGTGATAATAAAACAAACTTGGATGGATATCACCTGATTTTTTTAGGCCGAAAATAATCTGCCATGAAGTTGATGATCCCTAGGTGAAACTGAAATCCCTCACGAGTGAATCGGCCGCGGGAACAAACAGATAAACCGGCCATGGCGTTTGTAAGCCGGTGCGGACGAGCAAGTTGTCCTCCACGTTGTAAGTCGGTGAGGACGCGTGAACCGGCCGCGAGGCCGGACGGGCAAGTCGTCCGTGGCGTTGTAAGGTGGTGCTGACGGGCGAGCGGTCGGCGCGTTGATGTAAACCGGACCGCAGGGGCGATGGCTGTATATAACAACACTATAGGCAGAGTGGTTGTTTTCAAAAAATTAATAAATATTGATAAAAGTAAACTGGATGGATATCACCTGGTATTTTTTGCCAGATGTTGGCGCTGGATAATGCATTGTGCTGCTTTTGTTTTTTGACCAAAGAATTAATTGGTTCTGTGTCTTCTAGTGCCTGAGCTCTCCACATAACCCGGTCGGCACTTTTTGAGCCGGAATTTTTGAAACCAGAAATTCTTGATAATCCGGACGGAACCTTTGATAACCCGGAACTTTTTACCGGAACCTCTTGATAATCCGGCCGGAACTTTTGATAATCCAGAACTTTTGAACCGGAACCTCTTGATAATCCGGCCGAAACTTTTTGTTAATCCGGAACTTTTGAACCGGAACCTCTTTATAATCCGGAACTTTTCTGTAGCCTAAGTCGGAACTCTTTGATTACTCAGACGGAACCTTTGGGCGATTCGGCTGGAACCCTTCGGCGATTCAGACCGAACTTTTTGTCGAGGCAATCGGAAATCTTTGGTGATTCAGACGGAACCTTTCGTCGAGGCGGTCGGAACCTTTCGTCGATTCAGACGGAACCTTTCGTCGAGGCGGTCGGAACTTTTCGCCGATTCAGACGGAACCTTTCGTCGAGGCGGTCGGAACCTTTTCGGCGATTTAGACGGAACCTTTCGTCAAGGCGGTCGGAACTTTTTTGGTGAGCCAGCTGGAACTCTCCGACAAGTCGACCAGAACTTCTTCAATAAGCTGGGCGGAGCTTCTCGATTCCTGGGATAGCGCCCTTCAAGAACTCAACACCACGGTGGGCCCCAATTGTTGTGGAATTGTCACGGCAGATGTCCTAGTGTAAGGACTTAGTCGCGAGGGCAACGCATCTATGTGGTAGCTTGAGAGGGGTTGATCGGGACGAGAGACGCAACATGCAAGACAAGGATTTAGACAGCTTCGGGCCTCGGGACACATCATCCGGTAATAACCCTACATGCTGTTTGTGGCTAGGTCTCATTATGATCATGAGAGAGTCGCCGGTAAGCCGGCTCTTTGTGTCTAGCCCTAGAGATTGTTCTTGTTTCTTCTTTGGAGAGCCCTGCCCCTCTTTATATAAGTTAGAGGGGCGGGTTACATGTGGAGTCCTAGTAGGACTAGGACTAGCCTATCTTCTACTACAAGCCGGATACAAGTCCGGGTCTTGATTCCTTGTAAGGGAAATATTCCTTACACCTTTCTTCTTAAGTCGGCCCACCATCACATGAACCGACCTACTGGGCCTTGGGCCTTGTCGTTCGTTTGACCCGCCCGCCGGGTCTCCGGTGAGTCACAATGTCCAGGCGGGTTATATGTAAACCGCCATGTCCAGGCAGATTGCCAGTGAGTCGCGTAGCTCCACCGGTCTTACGGTGAATCGCCAAGTCCGGCCGGGTCATAACCCGGCGGGTCATACCGAGGAATATCCCGACAATTGGTATGATCGGCTCTGAGCTAAGGGTCGGGCGGACATCAGTGCGGCCTCGGGACCGTTCGGCGGCGAGCTAGATCATGCCCAACGTAATAGTGCGGCGGCGCTTGGCGTGGCTCGAACCCATCGAAGATCAAGTCTCCGCGACGTCGGCCGTGTAGTTCAAACTTCGAATCTGACCGATGGCGGGCGTAGCTTTCAATCTGTTCGGATGGCCTGCGAATTGCCCTTGATGCAAAGCCGCCGAATACGAAGATCTGTCCGGGGAGAAAAGTCTCACCCTGGACCGCGTAGTTGTTGATGATCGAAGGAGCCATCGGGCCAAAAGGTGACGACATAGAGGAACTATCAATAAGCACCAATGTCGGTGTCAAAACCGGCGGATCTCGGGTAGGGGGTCCCGAACTGTGCGTCTAGGCGGATGGTAACAAGAGACAAGGTACATGATGTTTTTACCCAGGTTCGGGCCCTCTCAATGGAGGTAAAACCCTACTCCTGCTTGATTAATATTGATGATATGGGTAGTACAAGAGTAGATCTACCACGAGATCAGAGAGGCTAAACCCTAGAAGCTCGCCTATGGTATGATTGTTGTTCGTCCTATGGACTAAAACCCTCCGGTTTATATAGACACCGGAGAGGGTTAGGGTTACACAGAGTCGGTTACAATGGAAGGAGATCTACATATCCGTATCGCCAAGCTTGCCTTTCACGCCAAGCAAAGTCCCGTCCGGACACGGGACGAAGTCTTCAATCTTGTATCTTCATAGTCCAGGAGTCCGGCCAAAGGTCATAGTCCGGCCATCCGTACACCCCCTAATCAAGGACTCCCTCACCTGGGCCTTTAATCCCGATTCTTATACTAACCGGGACAGATGGGCCTCCACATGGCCGGTGCTGCGAGACCAGGCAGGAGGCCCTTTAGAATGTGTTTGGTTGCAGTCATGAGATGGAATGTCACGGGTCGGACCCGTCCCTAGGCCTCGTTTTAGTGTTTGGTATACGCCTGGAACGGTAACCAACTGGTTCCCAGGAACCGAATATCCCTCTCAGACGCGGAATGCGCTCGTACCTCCGAATCGAGCGAACCACATGGAACTGGTCGTTCTCCACACACTCCCGCAACCCTATCGCCTCTCCCTTTCTGGACACGAGCGGCCGCAGGTAGCAACAGGCGGCTCTGGAGGGAGGCGAGCGGCGGCGGGCAACGAGACGACAGCTCTGGATGGAGGCGAGAGGCGGCGGGCATCGAGACGGCGGCGCTGGATGGAGGTGAGCGGCGACGGGCATCGAGAGACGGCAGTGCTGTATGGAGGTGAGCGGCGGTGGGCACCGATAGACAGCCGCGACTGGAATCAAGAGACGGCGGCGCTGGATGGAGGCGAGCGGCTGCGTAGGTCCGTACCAGAGATGTACGCGCAGCTCCTGTGCGGCCTCGTGCACCGGGAGGCGGCCATCGTGGATGGAGGAGAGCGGCGAGCGGCGGCGCCAAGCATACCAGACAAGTACGTGCAGCTGTGCGGCCTCGTGCACCGTGTGGAAGTGCTCCGTACTCGGGGTTCTCTACGCATGTGCCTGTACTGGAGGCCATGGAGCTCCCCATGCGCGCGTGCTTCCTTCTCAACCTTTGTCTTGTTGAGATCAGCCGTATTTGGTTGACTAAAATCCAATTCAGTTCGTGCACAGCTCTTGTTTGATTCAGCATAATCTCTATCATATGTGTGTGCCAATTCATTCAGCTGTTTTGATTGACTAAATTCCAGTTAAATGTTTATCATTAAAAAAATCTTTTAGCAGTATTTGATTGATGTGTTTGTTGTGAATTTTTTTCTTGCTTCTATATATATGGCTTGTTTGTGTTGATGTCAAAGTTCACTATATATACATAATCACAAGCAAACCAGGGAGAGATAAACAAATCCATTCCATTCCACCAAACCAAACCAAACACCAAGATGTAACCATTACATTCCTTAAAATTGACAATACCAAACACAAGAACGGAACCAACCCATTCTAGTGGAATGGAACCATGACATTCCATTCCGCTTCGTTCCCAAACCAAACAAACCGTGGCACCAACCGAGACCAATAGGCATCCACGCGTCAGCTGTTCAGGGGCTAGGGGTTTTGTTTTTTTCTGAAGGGGGGGGGGGTGGATTTGGGGTTTTGTATGGTTAATTAAGGTGTTTCATATATTGTGTTAGGTAGCTAATTAATTAATAGAGAGAAATGTCCTCTCTTATCTCCGTGCTTGGTCGATGATGCACGTACTATACGTATAGAGGCCCTTGACACGCTAACTAGTAAGAAAATGAAGAAACCATTAAGTCATGAAGTTAAGTCATGCATACCGAGAGAAGTGATCGACCTCTCCTTCTCCAGAGATTGGTCGAACAACAAGTTTTGTATTATCTATCCGACGCCATCTGGCTACATACATATACAATATGTAAGATCTCTTACAATCCCCTAGCATTTAAACTCAACTTCCACATGGTATTCTCCGGCTTTATTGATGACGTGGTCAAGAAAGAATCCCGCCAATGCCTCTTGAATTGCTTTCATGCGATCTTGTGGTAGGAGTTCATTCCGCATCTGCCACGTCTAATTTGAAGAAGGGGGTTAATACATATATACAAATGAAACTCAATAGAAATGATGGTGTAATAAAATGAAATTGTGAATATTATTGCTTACGCACTTCATATTGTCTTTTAGAGTAGCCCCGCTTATCTTTGCAAGTCGCGTTGTAGATGAACTCGCACACGTAGTATCCACAGTAATCATTCCCTTGTTCCTGCCACAAGCACTTTACGAGAAATAGAGGTCAATCAAACTGATAATGAAGCATTATAAATGGCATTGATGAAAGTAGCTAGAATCAACGGGAGATGCGCGCAACTAGCTAGCTAGTAGTACTTACTTTCGGATATGTATATCGCAGCTCCTTCGGCAGTCCCGGAGCTTCTGCAGTGAACTGTTTCCAAACCCTGCAAGACAAAGAAAATAATTATTACTTGAGATATCAGGAAATGAACAAAAAGTTGCCGATATGGTGCGATAATGATCGATTGAACTTGCTTGTTGAGAATTTTAGTCATGTCCGCATAGGTCTCGGGATCTTTTCGTCTCGAGTCTAAGACGGTTACTAGTCCCCGCTCAAGCTTAATCTCTAGGAGAATATAGTGGAAGCTGTGCACGCATGCATAACTCATCAATTACATTACTATAACCTCGCTCGAGTAATAAGGGTAACCAAATATGCACACGACAGTAACACTGACTTAAAGTTGTAAGGAAAGAGTATTAAATCTTTGTTTTGATTTATTAACAATGATTTGAGCAAGTTGGCCTCGGCCTCTTCGGCCCTCTTTTTAACCTGAAATTCATCTATGAGATTTGTGTTAATGAACCCAATATCATACATTTCTGCTTTTCTGCACTCGACGATCTTCAATCTGCATAATATAGTGAGGATAATTATAAATACGTGCAATGAAAAAGTTGAGCTATATATAGAGACCTAATGACTGAAGTAGTACTTACGAGCGGTAGCAAGTGATTTGTTAATTTATCGAGGGCCTTTTGATTGAAGAACTGGAAGAACTCCTCAAATGGAACAGTCAACAGGTCAATTCCAACGAGGTCGTGCTCCTCTTTAACTCTTAGATACAAAGTATCCGTCCCCCCAGACTCTCTGCAGGTTTTCATGTACCAATTATGGAATCTTCGCACTATCGTTGTTAGGGATTTTTCATCTTTGACGAGAGGCTTCCCATACTCGTATCTGTGTTCGTCCACCTCCAAGAAATCATAATGTACATCGTCGGGCAGGTAATCTCCAAGATTGCTATAACCGGGAACCATCCCCGGAGCATTAGCGACGATGTCGCTAGACACATTAAGCGGGGGCACAATTGGTTCGCTTGTTCGCCGAGCTGGGCAATATTCTTCCCAGCTACTCATCATTCTTTTAACCTTTGATCACTGACAGTACTTACCGACCGCTCCGCTTCGAGATATGTCTTTTCGGTAACGCGCTCATAGTTGGTTTTCGGCGAAGACTTTGGTGGTTTCCTTAGGGCATTGATAGTGCGATTTGCTTTCACCGTATCTACCTTCTCATCCGGAGGTGGATGTCTCTCTGCTTTCGCCCCTTCAAAGAAGTCCTTCACTTCTTTTTGCACGATCTTCTTGTTTTCTTCCACGGTCATCTCGTACGGTAACTTCTCTAGAGGCTTGAGAGGTGGACCGTGTCAGTATGCCTCTGCCTCTGGTTGTCTTGCTAGACGCCGGAGGCAGAGCAAGCGGCTGCGGCTGTCTTCTTTTTGTGCTTGCTTACGAGGCGGAGGAGAAGGAATCTGACGCTACTGGAGCAGCTGGGCGCGGCGGGTCTCTTCCGCCCTTCTTGGCGAAGAGAGAAGGAGGAGGTTGGTGGCTGCTCGGCGGGCCGGCGCAGGCGGAGAAGGAGGCGGAGTGCCGCCACGCGCCGGAGAAGGAGGCTGAGTGCCCTGACCGTCACTCGCTGGAGGAGGAGGCGGTGGAGGAGGCGGAGTGCCCTGACTCGCCGAAGGAGGAGGACGAGGTGGAGGCTGAGGCATCCAGTTCGGAAGATTGATGAGCTCCTTCCGCCATAGGCATTGAGTCTTCAGACAAGAACCCAGCCGAGTCTCCCCTTCACCCGTAGGGTGGTCAAGCTGGAGGTCCTCAAATTCTTCTATGATTTCATCCACCATCACCCTAGCATATCATACGGAATCGGTGGCGGTGAAAAGTTGCGCCGAGTTCGGGAGGTGCAACAGAGCCAACACCGCCTTGACTTTCAATTCCATCCATGCGTCATAAGGTGGCAATCTTTGAGACTCCGTGATAGCATATGGGGTAGATAGTAGGAGCCGTGAAGACAGGCTCTGAAGCAGCTCCGTGGAAGCCACGCCGCTTCTCCGCCGAGATGATGAGGTAGCTTTGGGTGTAGCCGGCGGTCGCGTCTTGTGAATCGCCTCTCGTTCCTCTAGCGCTTGTACCCTTGCGTGTAGCGCTGTATTTAGGTCAACTTCTTTTCTTCTTCCTCTCCGGCGTTTGTAACCGCTGCGTCGGAAATCAACCTTCCACGAAAGGGAGCTGGCGTTCCTCGTGGTTCCGTCCGGGTGCTCGGGATACCCGAGGGCCTCTGTGAGCTCGTCGTTCTCTCATGCGAGCGAGCGTCCCTTGCTGCGCCTTTTGATATACTCCTGAAGCTTCACGATGGGTGTGTTCAGCTGCTCGTCGGTCCAAACGCACTTCCTTATTACAGGTCCAATTTTCCCCAACCCGAAGAACCAAGTCCTGCAACGGTGCGGCGGTATGAACGTCTCTAGTTCGATCCCTTTATCAATGAGGTCATTCTCAGCCTTGTCCCTAGCGGCGGGGCTTTCAGGTAGCCACCTGACCTCGTGCGATGGTGATGCTTCTTGTTTGCGGCATTTTTCTTGTTTGTCGCTGACATCTTCGCTGCTCTCTCAGATTTCTTTTTTGTGACAAATTCGGCCACTGATATTTGATCTTCTCAAATCGGCCGATGAATTCTAGAGTCTTGTCTTGGTCGACAAACGATGATTTCAGCTCATTCTTCCACCTCCTGAATAGCTCAGCCATCCTCTTAAGAGCATAAGCCTTGATCATTGGCTTTTTAACTGGATTCTCCGGATCCTCCTCTGGCGGGAAGGTGAATTTTTCCTGCAGCGCGATCCAAAGATCAGCTTTCTGCCTATCGCTGACATAAGACACCTGAGAGTCTTTGTCCTTAGGCTTCAACCATTGCTGATGCTGATCGGGATCATGTCCCTCACTAGAACCCCGCACTGAGCATTAAATTTTTGCTTGGTCCGGAGGGGTTCAATCGGTTGGCCAATGCGATCAATTTCGATGATCGTGTACCTTTCATCCGCGCGCAACTTTCTCTTCGGGCCTCGTCTCATTAGCGAAGTGTTGCTCGACCCGGAGGGCTAGAAAAGAAGAAAAAGAAGAGAGTTAATGTGTGTACATACCAAAAAAAATTAATGCATCAATTAGCTGTAGTCAGCACATGCTTAATTAATTAATATATATATATACCTGGCCGGACTCCGTTCGGTCACCGGAGCCGTCATCACGGTGTCCTTCCCCCTCCATTCGCTCACCGGAGCCGTCGGCATGGTGTCCTTCCCCCTCCATTCGATCACCGGAGCCGTCATCATGGTGTCCTTCCTCCTCCATTGTTTGATCATCGTCGTAGCCTGCTTCTTCATCCTCTCTTTCCAAACCATAGGTGCATGTGTCGTTGAGAAACGACAATACGGCATCACTTCCGTGTGCGATTATCTCCCCCAACACCGCTTATTTTGCTTCGTCTCGGGGGTGCGGATCCATAGTTTCTGCAAATATTTACAACATGGCAATTATTATTCAAACATGACAGATGGATATATTAGTGGCAAACGTTGAACTAGCTAGCTAAGCACAATAAGGAATCATATTAGTGGCATGGCCTCGACGCTTCTCTAGGGTTTGGGGTGGCCTCGGCAACGCTTCAAGGGATTGGGGTGGCCTCAACAACGCTTCAAGGGTTCGGGGTGGCCTCGATGACAATGCTCTTTTAACTTGGTAAATTTGGGTGGCCTCAAGAGAGTTTGTCGATCGGGTAGGGGCGCGGTGGGAGGGGGTAGGAGACCGACATCGTTTTTTTCTAGGGTTTGGGTGTCCTCGAGAGTTTTGTTCGAGCGAGAGGGCCGGGGGTCCGTGGTATAAGTTATCACGGTCGAGAGGGGTATATATATCGACCACCCCTCATGTCGAAGTTATCCGGGAGGGGGTTATATCGACAACGATGACATACATACATGGGAAAATAATGTTATCGGGGAGGTTGTATATCGACCCCCCCCCCTCATGTTGAAGTTATCGGGATAGAAGAGATGAAGAAAAAAAATAGAATTTTCTTATTTTTTCTTAAATGTAACTTTTGCATATATGAACATACATACATAAATTATACATACATGGAAAAAATTGCTATGAACAAAAAAAACATCATATATGAATATTTTGTATATACATCCATATCCATCCATCCATCCATTCATACATACATACATGGACAAAAAAATGCTATGAACAAAAACATCAGTAGAATTTTCTTATTTTTTCTTAAATGTAACTTTTTGCACTAGAACTATTTCAAATAATTCCTTTCAAATGCCACAACATTTTTTAGAAGTCCTCTGATGCCTATAGATCATTTTTATTCAAAAATCCACTTTGGTCATTTGAAATTTTGAGCACAACTTCCATTTTTCAATTTTGGTCCAATCTCCCTATTTTTCCTTGCTAAAAAATTTCTAAATTTTTTACATCTTGTAGTCCTTCCTACTAAACCCTTAAGTCCAGAAGGGCAGCCCCAATTTCATCTAGCAAGTCCACCAAAAAATTCATGTAGTTTCTGTCCAGCACTAAATTTTAATAAAACTTGCACTAACAAGTTTTTCCTTTTAACAACCAACTTGACCATCTTCACCAACATCCAAGGAGACATCATCGTGCCAAGTTTTACATAAAACAAAGTTCCCTAGTTAGCCCTAGCATTTCATCAAACACCTTGTGGACATGGCTGAAAACATGCAATTCTTTGAAACTTTGCACTGAACCAACTTCACCATCATCACATACATGAAGGAAGGACAGAGGAGAGGGGTGGGAGGGAGGAGGGAGTATCGGCTGTCCGTGAGCGGTGGTGTGGCGGCATTGGCAGGGTGGGCGTGGCGCAACGTCGGGGTAGGGCGTAGCGCGGCGGCGTTGGCGTCGAGGTCGAGTAAGGCGCTGACAATGGCGTCAGGCAGAGGTAGGCGCGACAGCGTCAGGCAGGCGGCGCCTAACGTCGGCGTCGGGGCATGGCGGTGGGCGCGACGATGTCGGGTAGGCAGCACGGCGACGGCGCCGGGCACGCAGGTAGCGGCAGCAGCGTCGGCGTCGAGGTGTTCGTGAGGTGTCGAGGCGTTCGGCGGTAGAGAGGCGATCAAGAACTGAATGAAAAATTTCACAAGTCCGACTTATATACGAGCATTGGTCCCGGTTCGTGCCACCAACGGTACCAATGCCCCTTGTTCGGTTGGTGCCACCAACGGTACTAAAGGGGGCATTGGTACCGGTTGGTGGCACGATCGACTAATGCTCACCTACTAGTCTGGTTGGTGCCTGCCGGGACCAAAACGCGCAAGACATCGGCGTGGTGGTGGGAGTTTAGTCCCACCTTGCTAGTTGAGAGGGGCGCGAAGTGGTTTATAAGCCCCACTGCCGCACCCCTCTCGAGCTCCTCTCTATTGCAGGCTTACGGGCCTAATTGTCACTGCTATGCCAGATGGGCCTACTGGGCCTTCTGCGGGCATGAATCCTTGCCCATTGATGGGTTTCTAGTCTTATTCAGGCCGTGGTGGCCCAGTAGGTGGCAAATTTTTTATTTTTTCCCAGTTTTTTTGTTTTCTTTTTGTTTCTACTTACAACAAAATACTTATTTATTTTATTTTATTTTGTTTCTACTTATATATTTGCTATTAAAGTTTCTAACAAACAAAGTTCTTTATGAAAATTCTTTTTGCTTTTAATGATTTTGAGCAGAAAATACTTTGATAATTTTAGTTGCATCAATTTTATATAATTTTAGTTTCATAAATTTTAGAGGTTGCTTATAATGTTTTGAATAGAAAATACTTTGATAATTTTAGTTTCATAAATTTTATTTATGTTATTAAAGTTTATTTTATTTTATTTTGTTTCTACTTATATATTTTATTAAAGTTTATATTATTTTGTTTCAAATTACTTATTTATTTTATTTTGAGATAATTATTTTTGCTATTAAATTTTCATGCATTTACTGATTATTTTATTTTGTTTCTTTTTAAAGTATCGGGGTTTCATACGAGAAAATGCATTACAAAAGGATTTCATTTTTTTGAACTTATTTGAACTCCATAGTTTTTCTATGTTCAAAATGCACCATTCAAAGCCACATCATCAATTTTCAACCCTTTCTGACTTCATTTGTTATTTTTCATGCATTTACTAAAAGTTTTCTAGCTATAAGACCCTGAAATTGAAAAGCACTACAAATGAACTCTGAAAAGGTTAAAAGTTGGCATGGTATCATCATTTCACCCACATAGCATGTGCAAGAAAGTAGAGAGGCTTACGGCAAAAACTGGATGCACTTCATGTACAAAACGGACAATCTCTTTCGAAGTATCAGGGTTTCATACGGAAACTAAATGCATTACAAAAGGATTTCATTTTTTGAACTTATTTGAACTCCATAGTTTTTCTATGTTCAAAATGCACCATTCAAAGCCACATCATCAATTTTCAACCCTTTCTGACTTCATTTGTTATTTTCCATGCATTTACTGATTTTTTTCCAGCTATAAGACCATGAAATTGAAAAGCATTTCAAATAAACTATGAAAAGGTTAAAAGTTGGCATGGTATCATCATTTCACCCACATAGCATGTGCAAGAAAGTAGAGAGGCTTACGGCAAAAACTGGATGCACTTTGTGTACAAAACGGACAATCTCTTTCGAAGTATCAGGGTTTCATACGGAAACTCGTTTGTTACAAAAGGATTTCATTTTTTTGAACTTATTTGAACTCCATAGTTTTTCTATGTTCAAAATGCACCATTCAAAGCCACATCATCAATTTTCAACCCTTTCTGACTTCATTTGTTATTTTTCATGCATTTACTGATTTTTTCCAGCTATAAGACCCTGAAATTGAAAAGCATTTCAAATGAACTCTGAAAAGGTTAAAAGTTGGCATGTTATCATCATTTCACCCACATAGCATGTGCAAGAAAGTAGAGAGTCTTACGGCAAAAACTGGATGCACTTCGTGTACAAAATGCACAATCTCTTTCAAGTATCGTGGTTTCATACGAAACTAAATGCATTACAAAAGGATTTCATTTTTTGAACTTATTTGAACTCCATAGTTTTTCTATGTTCAAAATGCACCATTCAAAGCCACATCATAAATTTTCAACCCTTTCTGACTTCATTTGTTATTTTTCATGCATTTACTGATTTTTTCAGCTATAAGACCCTGAAATTGAAAAGCATTTCAAATGAACTCTGAAAAAGGTTAAAAGTTGGCATGGTACCATCATTTCACCCACATAGCATGTGCAAGAAAGTAGAGAGGCTTATGGCAAAAACTGGATGCACTTCGTGTACAAAACGGACAATCTTTTTTGAACTATCATGGTTTCATACGGAAACTCGTCTGTTACAAAATGATTTCATTTTTTGAAATTATTTGAACTCCATAGTTTTCCTATGTTCAAAATGCACCATTCAAAGCCACATCATCAATTTTCAACCCTTTCTGACTTCATTTGTTATTTTTCATGCATTTACTGATTTTTTCCAGCTATAAGACCCTGAAATTGAAAAGCACTACAAATGCACATGGATAGATAAGTGACCAAATTAATAGTAGTTCATCATCACATTAAAACCAAAGTACATACATAGTTCAAATTGAACAACATATAGCTCTCCAGAGCATCTAGTTAAACCATACATTGAAACTATGTAAAACCTTTCAATGCAACAACAAATGCGATCATAATCACAACTAAGGTAACAATTGATCCAACGACATAATGATACCAAGCGTCGGTATGAATGGCATATTTTCTAATCTTTCTAATCTTCAACCGCATTGCATCCAACTTGATCTTGTGATCGTCGACGACATCCGCAACATGCAACTCCAATATCATCTTCTCCTCCTCAATTTTTTTATTTTTTCCTTCAAGTAATTGTTTTCTTCTTCGACTAAATTTAACCTCTCAACAATAGGGTCGGTAGGAATTTCCGGTTCAACCACCTCCTACATAAATAAAATCTATGTCACATTGGTCGGCATAATTGTCATAAACAATAAATGAACCAAATAGTTATAAAAAGATAATATATACCACATCCGAATCATAGACAGGACGAGGGCCGACGGGGGCGGATACCAGAACCATGACACTATATAATAACAAGGAATGATAAAAGTAAGAAAATTAGACAAGTATCTATCTCAAGTAAGAAGTTTTTCTTTCAGAAAGAAGATAAGAACAAGAGGCTCACCATGGTGGTGCCGGCGACGAGATCGGCGCGGGTGATCGACGATGCTGAAGACGGAGACGAGACGTGACAGACCGCTAAACCTAGAAAAATCTCGGGGAAAATGGAGCTCGGAGGTCGAGTATCGAGAGAAGAAATATTAACTAGTGTGGCTCGGACATTTCATCGAACACCTCATGTGCATTGGAGGTGAGCTAGAGCACCCAAATGCCCTCCCTCGCGGCCGCCAAAAAAGCAGAGCAGGGTGGAGTGCTCGCTTTCATTGGCGATGGGCTATATATAGGCAAATCATTTGTCCCAGTTCGTGGCTGGAACCGGAACCAATGGTTATGGCCCAGGAGCGAGGCCCATTGGTCCCGGTTCGTTCATAGAACCGAGACAAATGGGTCCAGACGAACCGGACCAAAGACCGCAAGGCCCCGGCCGGCCACCTGGGCTCACGAACCGGGACGAATGCACCCGTTGGTCCCGGTTCGTATAAGAACCGGGACTAATGGGCTGGCCAGGCCCGAACGAAAGCCCCTTTTATACTAGTGAGCACTTGTAGCTTTGCGCATGTATGGTTGTAGCTTGTGCAAGACGGACGAGGATCTCCAGCCATGGGCTAGCCTACCTTTGAGTCACTGTCACATGGGTTCCATAGAGCACGGGGCCCACTTGTCAGTGACTCAAAGGTAGGGTATGACAGGGATTTCTAAGTCAGAGGATCCACGTCCGTGCAAGACACGGTGGTAGCATTCTCCTACAAAAAAGGCATCGATGGTTGCAGCTCCCATGAGCATAGCTGTAGCAGCACCGATTTCAGTCGCCGGTCACCGCCGCGAATGGTGGTAACAATCGATGTCACCGGTATTAGCTTCCCGGGAGACGGTTGCATCTTTTTCTCTGGTCACCGGTGCGCGCAGCACCACGGGTTGCAGCTCCATGCACCATCATTATATCTTTTTTAGAATATTGTTGTAGCTTTTTTCTCTGGTCGCCGGTTGCAGCTCGCTGTGGCACCCCAACCCAGCATCGAGCATTTGCTGGTTGCAGCAAAACTCACACCAATTCCAGCAAAAAATTCGTTGGTTCCAGCAACTTGGAGATTGATCGCCACCATGAATGTAGCAATTTTCATCGTTGGTTTTAGCAAATCCAGTGCCGGTTCTAGCAAAAACAACATGCCGCCGTTGTTGCTTCTGGCCAGTTATATCGAAAAAGATGGACGGTTCCAGCATTCGGTGTGGTCGGTTGTGGCAACAAAGTTTGCCGGTTGTAGCATCCCCGTGGCTTGGCACCCGCGCCAGCAATGGCCGAATCCAATGCCGGTGGTGGGGTGGCGCGCGGTTGCTAGGACAGCTTGGGCCAAGTCGCGGCACCGATGTGGCCTAAAACAAGCGGCGGGGAGGTGTCCCCATGGAGAAGAGGGAACATAGGAGAAAAGGGGATCGCGTTTGCTGCGGAGGAGTGGAGGAGACTATGCGTGAAAGATAAGGCTGACGTCAGTGCATGGACCCACCCGTCTACGTGGATGGAGTGGCGGTGGACTGGAATGAGAAGATGAAAGACAACGACACGACACGTCGCCGGCGTGCTGGGGAATGCATGCGGTCTTTGGGAGTTTTAGGTTGGGAGACAGAAGTTAACAAGGGTTTGGGCCTCTTGTGCTGGGTTGTGCAATGAACACTAGGCCCAAAGAAAACCTTTAAAAATAACACTAAAGAAAAATTCCCACGGCCCGTGCCCGAGCCCTGGGGGCCCAGGGTGTGGCTCCCCCTCTGGTTTCACTCCACACCAAAACTACACCTAGTGGCTTAACAGATCAAGAAAGTAGCATAGCCAACTCACACATTATGAGAGGATTTACAACATGCAGGGCGGGGGCATAAGGATTCTAGGCTGCATGCTTGTGACAAGATTCGAAAACCTGTAGTAATGTGTTTAGGGTTTGCATGCATCTTTTGGTGCAGCTTTTGGAAAATACTTCACTCCTGGTTCACTCCACCCGTCATGTTTTTTATTTTGACTTCTAAATATGAATTTAATATATCCTTTGAAGCCAAATTCTATATTTTGTTTGCATACTTATCTTCCTTGTGACGAGAGTTTTGAAGCAAGGCCACCCTTGAATATGTTTTGGCACGTTTTTAAAAAGTTCACTATATTTAAACTAGTAAAACTTGATAGGAATAAATGATAAATTTACCAAGTTTCAAAATATCAAGATAAAATCCTAAACCCTAAGACCTAATCCCTAAACCCTAAATCATAAAAGAAAATCAAACTTGTTAAAACTGGATAAAAACTTAATATTATGACTATCAAGTTTAAATATTTGGAACTTAGTAAACTTTTAAAATGATGTGTGAGTATTCCCCACGAGCTAAGGGCGAGACATAGCCTCATAGCCTCGTGTACGCGAAAGGAGGGACCGTTGGTTTACTTAGAGATAACTCTATTATATATTATTGTGCAATATTTTTGTCTCTTATGTCTACCGCGATATCAGGGCTTGCTGTTATCCGTGACTCTGATGAACGGAATAAGGAGAAATAAAGTGCAGAGTTGAGAGGAAAGCTATGCCGAAAGCTGATGATAGTTGGTTAGTGCAGTAGCCGGAATCAAGCATCTGAGGGACACTATGGTGCAGTCATTAAAAGTCATGCACCAGTCTATATATCCTTAATAACTGAAGTAACCTCACAAGTCAGATGGGACTGAGGTTGGTCAATATATCCTTGATGCGGTGGTAGTCGGTCATGGTGTTATTAGGGTGGAACTCCCACATAATGTGTTCACAAGATATATGTAATGGTGTTTAATAGTGCCATGTGAAACCTTAGCTCCGGCTTATTCCTTTATAATTTTTCTACTATGCGGCGTTGGTTTGGGAAACCACTGGAATAGTGTGAGATAAGAATAACTTGCAGACATTTTTTCACCAAGCTTAATTCGCTTCTTGGATTTGAAGGATCCTAGGGCCTCTAGGGAAGAAGGCTATACCTACATCCGAAACCAGATTGAAGGTAATAATACAATTATATGGCATGGATTACTCATTGCACGCAATTCACAAAAATACATCATGTGCGATAATGGTCTCTATAACACACAGTTAGTGCGAGTAAACCTCGTGGGATGTTGCTCAAATGGTTAAGTGTGCAATGATAGACTTACACAAGCAGTTAGTCTGAGTGAATCATGTGGATGGTGTGCACATGGTTCACTGAAAGCAACCATGTGCGACGAGTTGCTTCATACTCATCGCACAAAATCCTCACAACTGAATCGTGTGTGATGTCCCTCACACAATTTACAAAAAATAAATTTGTTATGTACATGTTGTCATCCTACCGCACGTGGACCCATAAATCTAATAATGTGCACGACCCATAAACCTAATCATGTGCCCACCACAGTTTCGTCTTCTCCCACCTTCGTCATATGTTCCCTGTGGTACACCTAGCCTCCTTACCTCTGCGTACATGCGTTGATGAGCCGACAAGCTGTTGACGTCAGCTTTCCTGCACACCTCGCTACGGCTTTCCGCACCTTCGATCTTCTAAAAGCCTCGCTGTCCATCTTGATCTTGTAAAAAATTCAATAGTCTTCGACACCCTAGACAAACCTAATGGGTCCATCGGTACCCCTCACGGGAGGGGGAGGGGAATTGGGGTGCACCAGGTTAGTTCTAGTTGGGAGCATAGATTTTTTCCAAAAAAGTTCATTCAAACGTATCACATGAGATATAGTTTCAAAGATATTGACGCAAGAAACAAAATGGCGAAAAAGCTTCATAATTTAGATGCAAGTCACGAGGCCACTAATACCCTATGTGGTATGGTGGGACAAAAGCACTACAAGAAATATGTCAACTTGTGACCTTGACTATTGGTCACTGAAAGGTCATTGTTTTTCATTTGCGACCTTTTTGTGACAAAAAACAGAAGGTCAAAAGCTAGCAGACGTAAACTGAAATTAACGACCTTCTCTAGAAGCTCGTAGACGTTTACGACCAAAACAGAAGGTCGTTGAACCCATGACCTTTTGTTTTGGTCACTGGCTGTCTGCCCAGGCCACATCGGATCCGACGTGGCAATCTGACGTGGCAAAACTACGACCAATTGAAAAGGTCACTGACAAGAATCAGCCCGGTCCGATTGAGTGTTTTACATGGGCCTAGCCCATTAATTCAGCCTTTTATATATGTTTTTTCCTGTCAATTTACGCTAGCTACATGGGCCAAGCCCAGCAATTCGGCCTTTTTGGTTTCTAAGACAGAACTTTACGGTCCATTTCTTTTTGGGCCTCGGCCTTTTAAAAGTTGACTTCTTTTTTGGGCCTCAGCCTTTTTGCATGATATTCACGTTTTGGGCCTTGGCCTCTACCAATAAGTAAGTCCAACTCATCAACTTTCTATTTCTCACATTTTCACAGTACACAAATGACAAATATTTCAAATGAAACAGAACTGTATACTTGAAATGATAGCCAAAATTAGCCTATTACAATCTTTACATACTGTTGATACAACCAGACCAGTACAGAATACAATGAAACTAGCTATGAAGTACAACCAGAACACAAGGCATATTGATAGATAACCACCATGCTTCATCATCTTCCTCTTCCAAATTCCAAGAAACAAATCACCTAGCATTAGAAGGATCACGCAACAGAAGCATATAAAATCTTTCAACCATCAATATAGTTTGCTTATAAGAAAACATATGGTCTGATTTTAAAATCCATCAGAAACACTTGACCCAAGAGATGCAACTACCCGAATGCTTCATTCAAGATTTAACACAGTAACTCTACAGGCAGAAAGTAAACTGAAGGCAACCTCTTTGCACATCACTTATTGATGAACGGAGGGAGTGATATTCAGCTTCCGCAGTCAAACGAGACCCGTAAACTCATTGCACACAATTGCAAAAACACATTATGCAACAGCAATACAACATCAGCGTGTGTGTGTGTGTGTGTGTGTGTGTGTGTGTGTGTGTGTGTGTGTGTGTGTGCCGCGGTTACCTACATATCCTACTAAGCGAAGCCGGCAGTCAGGTTGTTGGTCTTGTACTTGTTGAACTAACAATCTATGGATTTTGCAGTCTAATTGAGATCAGTATAAACTAATTGCACACAATTGCAGCAGCGCCATCGAACCAACGGACGAACAAACCGACCTAGTGAGACCAAGAAGGAAAACAAGCAGATCAGGGGTGGTTACCATCCTGGCGCGCTCGCCCTTCTCCTGGATGGCATCATCCTTGAGCACCCTCTCCATCTGCCCAACCACAGAGACGGAGAGAAAAAATGTCAGAACGCATCGCGTTGATCCAGCCACAGAGAAGAGAACAGAAAGAAAGAAATAAAGAAAGAAAGAAAGAAAGAAAGAAAAATCACTAATATTATGTCTGAAAAATCACTAGCTAGCATGCTGCATTACTAGTTTGCCAATTATCCATGCCACAGAAACAACGTGAATCGAACCACAACAACAAATCAAATCCGGGGCTCACATGAGGACTAAGACGGCGCTCAGGGGGCGCTTGGGCTTGTTGGAGTCTTTCTTGGCCTTGCTCTTCTTCACCACAAGTCTGCATCGCCACAGAAACAATAGCAGCAAATATCAACCAATGCACACAATTTTATTACCAGGCAGAGAGATAGCTCAAAACAGAACATATATAATTTGAAAGAAGGAAATCACCCATAATTAACAGGGAGAGGTATAACCAAAACAAGTTCATTTGTCTTCCAAGTATAAAACAACAAGTGCACAAACTCACATCAGTTAACATCATTACAGAATTTCAGATAACATGTTTACTGCAGAAATTCAGTTAACATATTCTACGCACATGTTCAGTTAACAGTTTAGGTGCTCTAATCCAGTTAAAACTGCAGCATATAACAAATTCAGTTAAGTAATCCGAATAGCTTGTGTTTATTGCATTTACCGAGAAAAACATATACAATGCCATTTACTGAAGTTATGTGTAAACATGACTAAGCTTGACAGATACAGGGAACATATACAAAGAGCCACCTGCAGTATGATCTCTGGAAGAAACGATCTCGATGCATTTCGCAACCTACATAGCACATTCATACTGTTATGTTATTGTTATCCCCGCTGGTGTCAACTACAACCAGACAGAATTCAGAAGTGCAGAGATTTGTCATTTGTGTATGCACAAGCAGAAGGCTTACACTTGGCTCGTAGAGCCCAAATCCGAGGGCGAGGAGGTTGAGGGTGCATTGGTGCTGATGCCGGAGCTTCCGCTGGGAACTCCAGCGGCACCGCCATTGGTGGCTGGTCTCCGGTGCTTCCTTTCTTCCCGGGCAAGAAGACAGACGAGACGAGGAGGAGCAGCGGTAGTTCGATGTGTGTTGGGTGGCCTGGCTGTAGCGTGGCGGCCGTGGCGGCGGACCTGGACATGGACCAATGAAGAATGAACACTGGTAATGAGATACAAGAAATGCAAACAGTTCAAAATAACACCAAGACATTCAGTAGATGGTACTGCAAGAAATTTCTAAAACTTCAGTTGCAGTAGTTGTCAAATAAAATATCAGTCCAGTAACCTTCAAAGTATACTAACTGTGAGATTAGCACGACAGGGGAGATGGGGCTCATGACATATTTAATGCACAATGTTTTTTATATTTTAACTGCAGTTGGAACTACTAGTATTTACAATGTTTTTATTTCAGTAATTTAGAAAGAGGGGAGATGGGGCACAGAACTTTGAGGCACCGTTATGAGGTAGTGTCTGATGAAGGCTGCCCTTTGGAGCGGCAACACTAGCTCCGCCAAATGTAGCAGCGGCACCTCCGACTGGCACAACGGCAGCAACAGCACCAATGATCACCTGCATGCAATTTCAGATCACGATTACATAATTTATTTATTTATTTATTTAGGAGACAAGCAGCAGCGATAACTTCTACCTTCGCATATATTTCAATACCTAGTGCTACTGTCATGTATGTTAAATATGCAAGAGGTAAAAACATGTATGCAAGAGTCGCGGAGGCCACCGAACTTACTAGTATCCGTCACGGAGGCCACCGAACTTCTCCTGTCCGGCCGTGTCCCAGCAGTAGAACCTGGTCTTGCCGTGGCTCGTCTGGAAGTCCAGCGGCCGCACCTCCACGCCGATCGTCACTGCAGAACACCGTGCAGGTCAACAACAACAGTCAGCAACATCATCCCTCAACAGAAACACGAGATGCAATCGAGGGGCGGGGAAGGAACAGAACTAGAATCGTCGACAGGCTCACGTACGTTCGTACTTCTTCTCGATCAGAATCTAGAGCAAATGCCATCTGCACCTTCACTCAACGCAAGAGGAAGAAGCTCCCATTACCTTATTTATTGGACTATCTAAGCAACGTCGCCAGCTCCTATATTTTTATTTTACCTAAGCATCATTTGGACCTGATATTCTCAAGACTGTTATCTAAGCATCATTTGGACCTGCTATTCTCAAGACTGTTTTATCTAAGCATGCCAGTAATATTTGTCGCACTTTTGACTGCAGTTATCTTGAGCGAATTTGTGTAGCTTATCTTGTGCATACATAGTTTTGAGCATTCAGCAGAAGACAAAAAAGTTTAATTAGTGATCAATAGGTAGTATGCTTTGTGCGCGAAGCATATACATACTAGCTACAGATGCTCGCTGGACTGGAAATGGACCACCTGCGGCGAGCCAACTTTGACGTCGGGAAACAGGCCACGTTAAAGCTGAACTCAATTTGTTTCCCAGGCTAATACCGGCTGGCTTAGAAGATCAAGCATAATCAATTTAGGCTATAATTCTGTATGATATGAGGTGCTGGAATACTGTTCTAAAAAGAAGATTACATCAGTTGCAGACAATTCGCAACACCTAGCAGTTTCAGACTTCAGTAGATTCAGTTAACTATTTTCCAGACTACAACAATTTCAGTGAACTGTTTTAACACCTAACAGTTTCAGACTTCAACATATTCAGACTAGAGCAATTTCAGTAAGACAAGTAGATTAACACCTAACAGTTTCAGACTTCAATAGATTCAGACTAGAGCAAAAATTTATACATATTCTGCTACACAGAACCAAAATCCTTGGCGACCAGCTCCTGAGACGGCCGCTGCTGGCTATAATCCTGTGTTCCCAGAACCAAACCAGAGAGTTTCAGCAAGCCAGTGGACTGAAAACATAGCAGGAACCAATGGCAGAATCAATGGAGAGAGGGGCCTGGCAGGCCAATGCACGCACCAGAGGGGGGAAGCAGTCTTCGGCGGCGCGGCGCGGCACGGAGAAGCCGCCGTGGGTACTGGTGTTGGAGGCGGTGAGCGTCTTGCAGAACATGTGCAGCATCCTCGCGAAGCGCTGCTTGACGGTCTCGCCGTCCTCGCCGCCGCTCCCGTCCTCAGTGGACTAGCGCATCCGCCGGACCACCTCCTGCAGCAGATCAGGCCGAGGCTCAGCAAAACGCCGCCACAGAAAGTGAAACGAATCGAACAGAGCCGCCATTGTCAGCGTCAAGACTCAGAGCACGGGCATGCCGGCACGCACCTCGTTCTCGGGGAGCAGTGAGAGCTGCGCGTACACCTCGTCCGTGGACGCGTCCGCCTGCGAAGCGCAAAACCAACCAACCATGGCCGCTGCTGGATCTGGCCATGGACGTGTGGTGCGGCTAGGTTTAGGGCGCGAGTGAGGAGGGTCCGACCCGGCCGTGGGAGAGGAGGGGAGGGGAGTGGCCGCTGATGGCGGAGGTTGGCGGGAGGATGGAGGTCGGCGGCGGCGGGTTGGGTGGGTGGGCTGGGAATCGAGAGAGACGGAGGAGGAGCGGCGCTCTGCTCTCCACTGGTGGGTTTCTAGCCCGTTGACGGCGGGGAGGCATGGGGACTCGGGCTCCTCGCCGTCGACCATGGTGCGGGGGCGGGGGCGGGGGCGGCGACTAGGGTTTTGGCCAAAGGGGTCGGCGGCGGCTAAGGGTGCGGGACAGAAGGTGGAGAAGGCTGTGGTGGGGAAGTGGGGGCGTGGGGAGGTGGGGGTTGTGTTAGGGCTAGGTGGGTGAGAGGGTGAGGGGGCGTGGGCTACCATTCGATCCAGGAGCATCCAACGGTGCTTGATGCATGATCCGCGTGAGATGGCTATGGACCAATCAGAAAGCAGTACGTGTTGGAGATATGCCCTAGAGGCAATCATATATGATGATATTTCCTATGTGTTTATGAATAAAGATAGTCCTTGGACATTATCAATGATGTGTATCCGCAAGCACGTGACTTGTTTGTGGGACTATGCATTGTATGATGACCGCCCTAAAAGGTCCCTAGTCGAAAGGGTCGTGTGGACGCGTGGCAAACTAGACTAGCATATGACACGGCCGATGGCTCGGCCTCACTAGCCATGGAGCATTGGATGCTAAGCGGATAATATGGACTTGAAAGGTGCGGTCGGATTCGACGTAGTCGATCCGAAGTCGAGATAATGTCCGAAGTCTGGACAGACCCAACTATGAGACGCAAGCGATATGTCATCTGTGAGTCTCTAGTACAACATACGTTCTATGTCCTTAGACCTGGCCGACGCATGTACTCGGGATGATGATGACTTGCTTTGGGCCGACCAAACGCTACTCGCGGATCGGTAGTTACAAAGGTAGGTTTCGGGTTTGTCGACCCCATGTTTGCGAGACATGGTCGAGCAAGATGGGATTGCCCCTCCGATCGGGAGAGATATACTCTGGGCCCTCGTGTGATCCGACCAGAACAACATGGCCATGCGACAAGGATTATGAGATAATCCGGATTGTGGTCGACATCATCAAACGAGAAAGAGGTCGGGCTAGCATAAGGATGATGATCTCGCCTTGAGCCCGACAACATATATTGTGTGGCAAAGGGAATGAAGTGTGACATGTTGTACATGTTTGCTTAACCACTTCATAGTTCGCTTGGTGGTCGGCACGCCTTGCTAGAGGCCGCTACCAACCGCAGTGTCGGAGGTGATCCGAATCGTGACCAAGCCGACTTGAACCTAAGGGGTCGCTTAAAGGAAGGAACCTACGAGGTCGGTTCAGAGGACACCGATCGGATGCGATCCGAATGGACTAGGAACATGACCGAGTAGACTTTGGGCTTTAGGGTCCGTGGCGAGGCCCAAGTGTTGAGCCCGCGACGACGCCTATATAAAGTGGAGGTGCGGCACACTCATGCGGTTGATTGCTTGGTGGCCGCGACTAGGGTTTGCATGTGTTGCGAATAGCCACCTCCACTCGCCGCCGATCGTGTGATCGGACCTAGCGATCCGCCGCATGGTGTTCCTCCCGCACGCCGCGGATACCGTTAGAGGCGGTGCACTTGCGCCGCTCGGCGAACTTGTACGTGGGATCGGACGACCAACTGCTCGAGGAGATCGGACGAGGAGGAGACGATCCAGAGGACGCCACGCGCCCAACTCTTCTTCATTGCGCAGGCCTTCGCGCCTAGTGGTAATGATCTCGTGATCCATCTCCCATAGCATGTTCTTGGTTGTTTTGCGCGTAGGAAATTTTAATTTGCAGTCGACGCACCCTACCGTAGAACCCAACAGTACGCGTGTATGACGTTATGACCATCTAGTATTGGACGTTATGACCATCTAAAATTGGTCGTAGTCAAATAAAAATAAAGTGTAAAATCATGTCAGCATTTATTTTTTTATTTTTTGAGTGTCCAAAGTGAATTCTTTTTGTGAAGAAGCTACCAAATATTTGTACAAGGGTGCATATTGGAATGGCAAACAATGTTGCCTAAGGAAATTTTCATTTTCTTTGGACGAAAAATTCATTTTTCTATTTTTCTAGTGCCCACAATGAGTTTTTCTGTGAAGGACCTACCATATATTTGTTGCAAAATGGGACCAGGTCATTTTTATAAAATACTAGACCATATATAATGCACAATTGACAAAATGGTTGGTTGTCAGAAGTTTTTATACACCTCTAGTGAAAAAGACAAATTTCGGCTGATTCAGTTGGAAGCGGGTAAAATTTGAACTGCAGCTGCCTCATAGTTTGCTGTTTATTTTTTCCAAAAATAATTTCTAGTTACATAAGTATCTATTTAATCATAGAAACACAACAAGTTTTCCAAGATTCAACAACTAGCTAGGAACGGTCATGCCCGCCGTTTTGACCGCATTTCAAAACAGGCATAAAATTCAAAAAAAAAAGGAAAACCTTCGCGTTGTGTCATTATATGTGACCAAGTTTCCAGGAAAAATAATAAACTTGTAATACGGAAATTATTTTAAAAAAGTGTTCTCAGAAATGAGCTATAATGCGTGAAGATTCATGGCTTTCAAGCCAAATGATCAATCTTATGGCCACATTCATGGCATAGTTTGTTCAAATGATCTCATGTTGTGCACAAGGGTGCATCTTGGAATTCCAAACAATGTTGATTTGGGGAGTTTTAACTTTCATCGCACAAAAGAGCCATTTTCCATTTTTCGAGTGCCCCAAATGAGGTTTTTTTGTGAAGAACCTACCAAATAATTATTGCAAAATTGGACCAAATCATTTTAGTAAAATACTAGGCCATATTTAATGCACAATTGACCAAATGGTTGGGTGCCAAAAGTTTTGATCCACCTCTGGTGAAAAAGACATATTCCCACCGATTCAGTTGGAAGCGGGTCAAATTTGAACTGCAGCTACCTCATAGTTTGCTCTTTATTTTTTCCAAAAATCATTTCTAGGTATATAAGTATCTATTTAATCAGAGAAACATCAAAAGTTTTCAAAGATTCAACCACTAGCTAGGAGCGGTCATTCCCGCCGTTTTGACCGCATTTTGAAACGGACATAAAAAATTCAAAAAAAATCAAATAATAAACTTGTAATACGGTAATTATTTTTAAAAATTGTTCTCAGAAATGAGCTATCATGCGTGAAGATTCATGGCTTTCAAGCCAAATGATCAATCTTATGGCCACATTCATGGCATAGTTTGTTCAAATGATCTCATATTGTGCACAAGGGTATATCTTGGAATTCCAAACAATGTTCACTTGGGGAGTTTTCACTTTCATTGCACAAAAGAGCCATTTTCCTTTTTTTGAGTGCCCCAAATGAGGTTTTTTTGTGAAAAACCTACCAAATAATTATTGCAAAATTGGACCAAATCATTTTTCTAAAATACTAGGCCATATTTAATGCAAAATTTACCAAATGGTTGGGTGCCAAAAGTTTTGATCCACCTCTGGTGAAAAAGACAAATTTCCGTCGATTCAGCTGGAAACGGGTCAAATTTGAACTGTAGCTACCTCATAGTTTGCTCTTTATTTTTTCCAAAAATCATTTCTAGGTATATAAGTATCTATTTAATCAGAGAAACATCAAAAGTTTTCAAAGATTCAACCACTAGCTAGGAACGGTCATTCCCGCCGTTTTGACCGCATTTTGAAACGGGCATAAAAAATTAAAAAAAAAAATCAAAAAATTGGAAAACCTTCGCATTGTGTCATTATATATGACCAAGTTTCCAGGAAAATTAATAAACTTGTAATACGGTAATTATTTTTAAAAAGTGTTCTCAGAAATGAGCTATCATGCGTGAAGATTCATGGCTTTCAAGCCAAATGATCAATCTTATGGCCACATTCATGGCATAGTTTGTTCAAATGACTTCATATCATGCATAAGGGTGCATCTTGGAATGACAAACAATGTTTCCTAAGGAAGTTTTCATTTTCTTTGCACGAGAAATTCATTTTCCATTTTTTCGAGTGCCCAAAATGAGTTTTTTTTGTGAAGGACCTACCATATATTTGTTGCAAAATTGGACCTAATCAAATTTATAAAATCCTAGGCCATATATAATGCATAATTGACAAAATGGTTGGGTGTCAAAATTTTTGATCTACCTCTAGTGAAAAAGACAAATTCCCACCGTTTCAGGTGGAAGCGGGTCAAATTTGAACTGCAGCTGCCTCATAGTTTGCTGTTTATTTTTTCCAAAAATCATTTCTAGTTACATAAGTACCTATTTAATCATAAATACATGGTTTGGTGGCGATACATCGAGGTTTGGACGGTGGCCGAGGGCCCCAACTCTAGAGCGCCAGAACTCAAGATGTTCGCCAGCATGGTCATCAGCGTGACGTGTATGCTGCCATGTGTTCTGGGCGGCCTAGGCATGTCTAGTGGGTTGGGCACTCCCAGGTAGGTGCTAGGAAGAAAATCACAACATAAGATTCTCACGAGGCGACCGATCGATGCTCAAACATGAGTAAGCAGCCAAGTGATTGATTAGCGGTACGGGAAATGCACATGGCTAATGGGCGTGAGTTTTGGCTGAGGATGATCAGTTACTAAGAAGACCGTCGTCACAAATTTTAAGCTCAAAAGGAAGAGCCTAGGTGGTACTTGCTTTGCAAAGTACCACACTGGACATAAATACGAATGTTGAAGCTGGGCTCAAAATAATGAATGGATTGAGCTGGAATTTGGTGGAGGATGGTTATTTGGGCATAGGAAAGCACTGTAGAAAATGGATACCATTTGGACATGCCAAAGTGGTACTTCCTTCACAAAGTGTTTTTCTGAACAGAATAGGAAAATGAATATTTTTGAATTATTTTTGAACTAGGCAAGGAAGGTTTTTTATATATTTGATGAAGATATGACCCAAAGAACTTATGAGATTTTTTTGGGAATTTTGGGAATGACAGAAATATAGGTTGCTTCACAACCTAGGGCAAAAACTGCCACATGGACATGACACATAGGCAAAACTGATGAGGTGGCGCCTAGTCATAGCAACCCACCACAATTTACAAGGTTATGACCATCTATATTGGTCATTATCAGCTAGAAATAAGGCAGCGGACCAGTGCTATCTGCTTTATGGCCATTTCGTGTAAGGAAATTACGACCTTTCTGACCAAAATGGTCGTTGTAGTTTAGGGTTTGGAGCCCCCCGAACAGCTTTTGACCAATTGGTCTGAAATGGTCATAGATCTATGACCAATTCTTCGAGGGTTACTGACAGAAGGTCACTAGTTGACATATTTCTTGTAGTGAAGAGTGGGCACGGAGGCTTCTATCAAAAGATATCGCTACGCTTACCTGAGGAAAGGTTAGAGCTATTCGCTGTGATCTAGATTACCTTTTTTTGCTTTCTCGTACCTGTGCGTATATCAGTAAAATGGGGTTGAAAAAAGAGAAGGTTCTAGAAAATATTTTAATTTTAAAAAATGAATATAGAAATAAAAGCACAAACCACCTATCCCATTGCACGTGGAGAGAAAATATCACAAAAACTCCTAGACCGTCCCGAAGGGATGGAAAATGTTATGCTGTGATCCAAATTCAAGTATAAAGATGAAGGCTAACTTCTGATGAGCGAGTGGAGCAAGGCTCGTCGCCGGTAGGCTTCGCCCGAAGCGGTACACATAGGTCGCCAGTAGGCTTGGCCTGAAGCAGTACAGTATTGACGCAGGTCACATATGTTATATATAACCTTCATAAGCTGTCGCATAGGATACGCTGATCAGTTGTAAATCCTGACGTTTGTAACCTCACCTCGATTGCCCGTGGTTTTTTCCCTTTCGAGTTGGAGGATTTTTTTGTAGTTCCCGTGTTGATTTCCTTCTTCATCGTTTGATTTGCCTGTCTATCTCGAACAGAAAGTAACTTTTGCATTTTGCAGGAAGAGATGGAAAGTAAAATGGGTATCCTTAAGGCATGGGTGTCACTTGTCCTCGGGGAGATGAAAAACTTTTGCACTGGGTATCAAGGCATGTACAATGCTGATATTATAACAATACCGGATAATTGCTAATTTGGAAGAGAAAAAAGTGAAAAAAATAAATTGACTACTTTAAAAAAGAGATATCTTTGGTGACATGATAAAACAATTCTACTTGTTGCGCAAGTTGTCATCTCTTAGTTATATTTTTCTGCTAAATCAGCAATAATTAATATTATTTGTCACTAATTTAATATAACTTTATAGTAAATCAGCGATAATTAATATGAATTTGAGGGAGTACAATAATCCATCAATTTTTTGAAGTTAACCTAAGTACAACCTAAGGTATTCTATTGTACATCATGTCTTTTGTCTTCTGTAAATGACATGCAAAGCATAAGTTAAGACGTGTGGATGAGATGCAAGGCATCTTGTCCTTTAACTATTGATTTTTGAGGTCTAAGAGCAACTCCAACGCGTCGAACCATGTCGTACGCACGCGTTTGTTTGGGTCGGCACGGACAGAAAAGTCGGCCCAACGTGTCGACCCAAACGGATGTGCGTTCACTTTTCATCTGCCTCTCGACCCATTTCCGGCCCAACTTTAAGCATCATTTGCATCGGCGGACACAAAATGAACGCTCATTCGCCCGCCTACTCCTCCCCCTGGCGCGCTAGTCGGTGCACATTGTCCATCCTCTCCCACCCCATATCGATAGCAAGCCCTCGCCCACCTCTGATGCGTCACCGCCCATTTCCGGTGACTCTGTCAGTAGCCGGTGCCGACACACCTTCCCCCAACGCCGCCACCTCCCACATTGCCACTGTCGGTATCAAAACCGGCGGATCTCGGGTAGTGGGTCCCGAACTGTGCGTCTAAGGCAGATGGTAACAGGAGGCGGGGGACACGATGTTTACCCAGGTTCGGGCCCTCTCGATGGAGGTAATACCGTACTTCCTGCTTGATTGATCTTGATGATATGAGTATTACAAGAGTTGATCTACCACGAGATCGTAGAGGCTAAACCCTAGAAGCTAGCCTATGGTATGATTGTTGTCGTCCTACGGACTAAACCCTTCGGTTTATATAGACACCGGAGAGGGCTAGGGTTACACAGAGTCGGTTACAAGGGAGGAGATCTACATATCCGTATTGCCAAGCTTGCCTTCCATGCCAAGGAGAGTTCCACGGGACGAAGTCTTCAATCTTGTATCTTCATAGTCCAACAGTCCGGCTGTTCGAGGACCCCCTAATCCAGGACTCCCTCAGTAGCCCCTGAACCAGGCTTCAATGATGATGAGTCCGCCGTGTAGATTGTCTTCGGCATTGCACGGCGGGTTCCTCCTCCGAATACTCCATAGAAGATTTTGAACCCAAGGATAGTGTCCGGCTCTACGAAACAAGTTCCACATACTACCGCAGAGAGAATAATATTTCCACAAATCTAATCTGCTGACGCATTTTGCCGCATGACATCACACCACGACCCGGTCATTATTCAAACCGTTTTTCACAACCAGCCGCTACACATATCGCGAAGCGGCTTCCTTGGCACGTCTTGTCGAAGGAGAGATCATGTCCCCTTATCACGGGATTCTCATCAATACGGGTGTGGGTAACCCAACCGTGCCATCAATTACGACGCTTGGGGAATAAGCGACTTTACCAGGTAAGTGGGGAGGCGCATCGCCTCTTCCGCCCTTATAAAGGGACAAGGATTCACCGTTTTTACCCATGCCTTCTTCCCCCTTGCTCATCCATTCTTGCGCACTCGAGCTCCAGCGCCCAAGTTCGCGTTTTTCTCCTCAAACCACTCCAAGCATGTCCGGAGCGGGAGTCAAGTGGATGGTCTCCTCCGTTACGGAAGAGAACATCACAAAGCTACGGGAAGCCGGATATCTAGCCGCGGATATCGCACATCGGCTCCCAGATGCGGGGCAGATCATCCCTACGCCAGAGTCCCATGAGAGGGTGGTTTTCCTTACCCACTTCGTCCGTGGACTGGGATTCCCACTCCACCCTTTTGTCCGTGGGTTCATGTTCTACTACGGGCTGGATTTTCATGATCTGGCCCCCAATTTCATCCTCAACATCTCGGTGTTTATCGTCGTGTGCGAGGCCTTCCTCTGCATCAGGCCCCACTTCGGCTTGTGGCTGAAGACCTTCAATGTAAAACCGAATGTGGTGGTCGGCCAGCAAGCGGAGTGCGGAGGTGCCATAGTGGGCAAAATGCCTAACGTCACCTGGCTCGAAGGCTCCTATATGGAGACCATAAAGGGGTGGCAATCGGGTGGTTCTACATCACCGAGCCGCGCGACACCAATCGGGTGGAGGCCCTCAATTCGATCCGGTATCCCCACGGGGCTCACCTCCTGGAAAGAGAAGGGCCTGTCCTGGGGTCCATCGGTGGAGCTGACCGGACTCCAGAAATGCATCAGAAACATGATGAGCAAGAAAATCAAGCTCGTCAACATGGTCCAGGTCATGCTCTTTCGCCGGATCCTCCCGTGTCAACGACGGGCATTCAATTTGTGGGAGTTCGACTCTACTAAGCACCAGACGCTGCAAGAGCTCTTCGACACAATGCACAAGGACGTCTGGAAGGTGCTGTTCAAGGGCGCCGAGGTACCTCCTCCCCTTACCGAGGACCGCGGACTCAGCGCAAAGCGCCCTGCCAATCCGGTAAGTTTTTCATATCTCATGGGATGTTTTATTTTCCCGAGTTTGATCATGTGCGGGATCTAAGCCTCCATGCCATTTAACAGGACTGGGTAGAGACAGCGGAGAAGATCGATTGCCCAGCCCCCCTGCCTAAAGATCCTGCAATGCTCTCCTAACGGAGATGCTGGTTCCGGCGCCTTACGAGGTGCCGGTGAAGAAGGCCAAGAAGAAGGCCACAGGGACCCGAAAGGGTCTCCGGCGCAAGGTTATATCGGCCTCATCGTCCGAAAGCTTCGAGGCGCACTCCTCCCACGAAAACGAGGAGGAGGAAGAGGAAAAAGTCCCCCCCCCCCAGCCGGGGGAGACAAGAAAAGGAAGGACGCCCCAACCGGGGAGGCCGAAGGGTCCAAGAAGGGAAGGACCCTCCTTCCGGACTGCTCCACGACGGCCGTCTACAGCGATGACGAGTGGTTGCCCAGGGACAAGCCCCTGGCGAAGTTGTAAGTATCCGGATACCATAGTAATTCATGGTATGTTTTATTACACTGCTTCTTATCACGCCGAACATGATTATGCAGTCCGTCCCGTGCCCGTATGGACGTATCTTCGTCGGATGGTTCTTTGGACCCGTCGGATATGAATAGCGATTCACTTCCGACCGCCTCCACCCCTCGCCCTATGGACAACGTCGAGGTGTTGTCTCAAAGGGCACCGAGCTGAGGGGAGGTAGTCCTGGAGGCGCCTCAAGGCGACGTTCCGGACCCTGGGCGCAAGGGGTGCAAGACTCCCATGGGCTCCGAATTCGGCCCCCAGCCGAACACTGCGCCGGAACCTCCAGTGGTTCCAGACTCTATTAGGCGACCCCCCGTGAAGAGGGGCAAGCCGCCGGTGCCGGTGGCCTCTGTCCATCCAGAGGCACCGGACAACTTGCTGGAAGGGCTTCGCAGCGCTTCCATCGACGAAGAACACCGCACTATCATGAGTGCGGTGGTTAAGAGGGTTCAGTCCGCCACGAGCGGACCGACCAAGCTCGTGCTGCCTCCTAACGAGCTTTGAGGTAAGTATCCAGATTATAAGAGAATGTTACTGATAGACACTAGCCTCGATGCTCGCTTATGCTCACGAAGAAAGGCCGAATAGAGGATCAAACAATGACCGCAGGAGTCTAATCGAATATGTATATGTGTATATGCAGGCTTCACTGGCGGCATTGCCGCACGCGATCATGGAGGTCGCCAGATCAAGCAGGACCTTGAGCGGTCCAAGGAAGAGCTCGGCCTTACCAAGAGGCAGCTCGACGAGAACAAAGGTAAGTGATACCTGGTCTGTATATTTAAAAATAAATTTGATTTTAAAATAATAGGATCATCATGATTTTGCCAGGGGCCACGAACGAAGTGGCGACCCTGAAGAAGGCGCTATCTGAGGCCGAAGACAAAGCAACCAAGGAGCGCATTGAGCGAGAAAAGCAAGAAGCCAGCGTGGGCGAGCAAAGAAGAGCTCCGTGCTTTCGCAAAAAACACGAGTCCTTGAGCTTGACTCTAAGACGCAGAGTCTGAGCTTGTGAAGGCCCTCAAGAGCGCATTTAAACGCCAAGGCCAAGCCCGTAAGGCCCTCCAGAAATTGAGGCGGTTAAGAAGATAGCAGCGGTAAGGCATTCATTATGCAAAGCAAGTATGTGAAGGAGACTTTGCTTTTACTTACAGAGTTCGAGCTCTCCAGAGCGTTCGCAGATCTTCCCCAGTGTGTTGGATGCCGTGGAGTTCTACTGGGTCAAGAGGGAGCTCGACGAGAAGTTGTTCGGTCTCAAGATACTCGGACCGAACACCCTATGTTCTTTGAGCGACCAGGTGAAGCAACTGGTCGAGCTCCACAAGGCGGCCGAGCAGGCCATGAAGGGTCTCATAGTCGGATGTGGCCTAGCGATCCCCGCTCGATAGCTACTTGGCCCGGTGAGGCGGCTTGTGAATGCCTCGCCCACGACTTGACATCATAAAGCGGTCTGTTCAAGACGAGGGCGCGCAGCAGGCTTTGCCGAGCAAAGGTCCACTGGGCGAAGCTGGACGCCGAGAAGATAGTGAAGGAGGGGCTGCCGAAAGGCAAGGAGCATCGCCACCCCAAAATGAATTATAACAGTGTCCTGAAGGGCTCTCGCCTTGTGGCGGAGGAATGTACTAAGAATGTAATATTCGAATGAATGTACTCATGTGATCCTGTAATGTGAAACGAGTTCATTTACGCTATGCAACGGTTTTGGATTTAAAATATTACCTTCTGTGCGGCCGTTTATAAAATCTGAGAGTTGGCCAGTCGTCGGCTTCTGCCCCCATGTAACTAGTACTTGGGTGTTCGGGATAAACCTGAGCACTCTTTATCCCAATTTTGGGTCCTTCAAGGGATGTGTTCAAAGACAACGAACCGTGCAATCAGACTATAACGCTTTATCACTCTCACTTAGCCATAGAAGTCTACAATTTTAAATTTTGGCGAAGCCCCTAGTATTCGGAAGGCCGAATTTGGGGTGCTATATACGCCTAAGTCGGGCAAGGCCGACTCCTCGCCCGAAGCGGAAAAAGTCTTTAAGGACTTGAGACCTCTCGAACAGCGACCAGCTCTCGCCTTATCATGATAGTCAGTTTTCGGCTGTCTCTACTGAGGTGCTCATCCGAAAGAACTGGGACACAATCACAGTAGTTCTCCCAGCGCTACCTTAGCCAATATTGCGGAACGTAAGGTACCAAAACATGGGAGCCGGGCAAACCCAACTATTGACCCAAGACATGATTCGGAGCTGATGCATATAATGCTATAAGTTCGGGGTGCCGCATTGTCCAGTGTTCGGACTTCTCATGCCGTATTATAGGGTATACTGAAGCCCCTGGCGTACTGGTCGTACCAGAATGTACGGGTGTAAGTTGTCGTAAATAAACAGGCAAGAAAAAGGAAGGGTAATGCAATAATAGAGTAATGCTATGCATTGTTATTTAAATAGTACGTCGAAGCGCACTGATACAAGTAGTGCAGTAAGCAAAAATTAGGACTATTTGACATGTCCTATCCAAGGGCAAGCTGCGTATGGGTATTAAAAATGGGTACTTCGATTGTTATTAGAGACCACCTGTGGATTCCCTTTTATGTCTTATCTTCTTGCCTCCTTGGTTGTTCCTTCCCTTAATGTGTCCAGCAATCATACTGCCGGAAAGGGTTTCTAGACAAGAAGGTCCCGAAGAGAGAAAATGATAAAGGTATATAGCCCTAGGGCGGTTGAGCCAGACAGGGACGTGCGTGCCGTCGTGGTCCCCGCCTATGCCCATGGTATTTTCAGCGCAGTAATTATGTACGCCGACAATCGATTTAAATCGCTTGATCGACTAGGACGGGGGCCGAATTGCTAGGCGAGCTCTGAACGTGCCAGGCGATCCTGTTGCAGGTTACTCCGGACTCACTTGACGGTATCCCGGGGCTTTACCGCCGAATTTGCGGTTTTCCTTAAAAGGCTGCTTTGTGCCTCAGCTACGAGGGCCGCAGTGTGTTCCTCCGCGTGGAGTGAGCGTTCTGTGTTTTCCATTGACTGTTATAACCCCACGAGGTCCTGGCATTTTGAGCTTGAGGTATGCATAATGCGGTACCACATTGAATCTGGCAAATGCGATTCGCCCGAGCACTGCGTGATAGCCAATGCGGAACGGACGATGTCAAGATTAACTCCTCGCTTCGAAGTTGTCCGGAGATCCGAAGACCACTTCCAAAGGTGATTGAGCCCGCAATGGGCCTCTACACTGGATGACACCTTTAAAGGTGGTTTTAGTGGGTTTGATCCTCGAGGGTCTATACCTATTTTGCGACCGTGTGTCCGATAGAGCAGTTGTTCAGTCAGCATTGCCGGTGTACAAAAAGAAGGGTACACTTTTGTACCCCCATAACTGCACGGCAGTCTGAGCCGCTGGGCACCACCGCAGACCGAGAAAGGCAAGGGAGGTGAACCAAGGTAAGGCCAAAGCTCGAAGGAGCAGAACGACGCCAAGACCAAGACCACAAAGAGCAAAGGGGACAAGCGGACTCCCGGCAAGACCCTTTGCCGGAGGCAGTTTAGCAAACCCGCAAGACCCTTGCCGTGGCAGCTCGTCCCACACATGCGGAGCGAATCACCTTGAGTCCACCGCCCCCATGGGGCAAGGATTCGAGACATCCTCATGGTGGCATGCGATCTTTGTGAAGACATTCAAGATCGATACACACTATAGAAGATGACGACCCTTAGCGGGATCCCAGCCAAGGAGGACCACGAGGCCCCGCAAGAGCCTTATCGGGATGACAAGCAGCACCACGACAAGACCTTTCGGGGCCCCTAAGACCCTTGTCGGGCTACGGCGAGGCCCTCGCCAAGAACACCCAGAGGGCCACCATCGTGCCCAAGCCAATCAAACCTCCACCACTGCTCACATGCATTGCCGCCGACCGGTTAGGCGGGCACTGCTGGCGGCAAGCGGATCTTCATGGAGACCCACCATTGCGCCACCTCACCGCCTGCTCGCTTACATGGCACCGCTGGCACCGCTGGCTGTGGCGCGTGGTCGACATCGTAAGGGAGCGGGCGACGGATGAGACAGGCTCCTCCGTCCCCCGATAAAGCAAGGACACCTAAGCAAGACACATTAAAAGCGCCTTGTCATGTAATGCGAGGGATAAACTCGCATCATTGTACCCTTTCCACCTCCTGTGTGCCACTATGGCAACCCCTTTCCCTATAAAAGGAGGCCCAAGGCCACTGTGAGGGGATTCGCTTTGGAGCTCCTCACGCCCCATAGCTAGTTCAAGAACACAGATCAACAAACCACCAAAGCAGGAGTAGGGTTTTACGCATCCTCGCAGCCCGAACCTGGATAAAGAAACCGTGTGCTATCTGTTTGATCCGCTCTTCTCACGACCCCGCGCCCCGCAACCATAGTAGGGATTCTTGTGATCCCATAGGTGTCGTCCTCACGCCGACAGCTGCCGCCGTCCATAAGGACTCGGGTGAGGTGAAATCCGTCGACGATGGGGTCAAGGACCAATGCGGCAGATCTGCCATGACAGATACTAGTGGGGTGGTCCCTATGATCGAAGGTGATTGGACAAGAGGACCATGGGTTGAACTTTGGGGCGACTGGCTCCATCGCATAGACGTCCCTTAGTGCATGCTTCCGTTCCCTCTTGGGAATGTGGATTGCGTATATCATGTTCACCGTTTTCACTTGTGGAGGGAACCTCTTCTCTCCTCCCGTGTTCGGTGGCTGGGGCTCCTCCTCGTCATCGATATGCAACCCCTTGTCCTTGTTTTCGGCGTTCAATTTGCCGGCCTGCTTGAACACCCAGCATTCTCTGTTGGTGTGATTGGCTGGCTTATCGGGGGTGCCGTGAATTTGACACGAGCGATTGAGTATGCTGTCCAAACTGGACGGGCCCGGAGTACTTCTTTTGAATGGCTTTTTCACGACCGGATTTAGAGCCATCGAATCCGCATCGAAAAGTCGATCTTCGGCGGTATCGCCGTTGTTGCAGAGCTTGTTTCTGTTGCGACGTGGTCTGCCGTTAGTATCTTTGGTATCTAAAGTGCCAGGATTCCTTCATGTGTTGTTGCTGCGAGCCAGCCAGCTATCCTTGCCCGCGCAAAAGCGGGTCATGAGTGTCGTGAGGGCTGCCATAGACTTCGGCTTCTGCTGGCCGAGGTGCCGGGCGAGCCACTCGTCACAGATGTTTTGCTTAAATGCCGCTAAGGCCTCTGCATCCGGATAGTCGACAATTTGGTTTTTCTTAGTTAGGAACCATGTCCAGAATTTCCTGGCCGAATCCCCTAGCTGCTGAGTTATATGGCTCAAGTCATCAGCATCTGGAGGTCGCACATAAGTGCCCTGTAAGTTGTCAAGGAATGCATCTACCAAATCCTCCCAACTTCCAATTGAGTCTGCTGGCAAGCTATTCAGCCAATGGCGAGCTCGTCCTTTGAGTTTTAGTGGGAGGTACTTGATGGCATGTAGATCATCACCGCGCGCCATGTGGATGTGGAGGAGGAAATCCTCGATCCATACCGTGGGATCTGTTGCACCATCATATGATTCGATATTTACGGGTTTAAAACCCTCTCGAATTCATTATCCATTACTTCATCGCTGAAGCATAGGGGTGTCTTGGCGCCTGCGGTTGGCTATATCACGACGCGATTCATATGAGTCTTGTCTCGCTATTTTCGCCTACCGGATTTTCTTTTTAGTGTATCCGCGTGATACCATCGCCTCGCGCTGGTGCGCGCCTCGTGATCCGTAGATCGATCTTGCATGTTTTGCCTTGTTTTCCAATACGCCTTGCGTGTCCCACGTGTTGCCCCGGCCTTGGTATTTTGTTTAAGTGGCGGCGGGTGCGTGCTGGACTTTAGGCTGAATGTTTTTTCGCCTCGGCCATGAGGTGGCCGATCACCGCATCATACGCCGGGTGATGTAGGTTTCAATGCTTCCTCCTTGAGTTGAGGTAGCAACCTGCATTTTGATAACTCTTGGTTGGGCGCCGAGTTCATATTCCTCACTGCCGTGACTTCGGTCCATCTATCCGCTAGCGATCTTGATCGGCTCAAGTCGTTGTTGCTTTTTCTTTAGGCTGTTTGTCGGGCTATAAGCCGGCGCTTGAAGCGCCCCGCTCGCTGTGATCCTCAGCACGATAAATTCTTCGTCGCCGAGGCTCACCTCGCCTCCGGAGAGAGGCATGTAATTGTCATCCTCCGCTTCTCCGCCCCGCTTCTGCTCGAGGGCTAACTTGTTCATCCTCCCGCCTAAATTTGGCCGGAGGATTGTCATCGCCTTCGCACTATCATGAGTGTTATTGTTTCTTGTGCCAGCATCACTAGTTTTGCTATGGCGAGACTTAGAGCGGCGCCGCTGACGTCGGTGCTTGGGTTGCTTCTTGGAGGGGTCATCCTCCGCTGCCTTATCGCCATCGCCTTCTTTGGGGGTATCCACCATGTATATATCATACGATGAGGTGGCGGTCCAAATACCGTAGGCAAGTGGTTCTGTCGCTCTCCGCATCCTCGCCCATACCGCCAATGTCTTCGGAGTCGAAGTCGAGCATGTCGGTTAAATCGCCGACGATGGCTATTAAGTGGGTGGTGGGTGGGGAGCAAATTTCTTCGTCGTCCGCATCCCATTCTAGCCGGACATAGTTCGGCCAAGGTTCTCCCGACAGGGAGAGAGACTTCAGCGAATTTAGTACGTCGCCAAAAGGCGAGCGCTGAAAGATATCCGCGGAGGTAAACTCCATGATCGGTGCCCAATTGGATTTGATGGGCACGGACACAGGCGGCTCGGAGCCCGTGGCCGGGGACGAGTCCAATGGTTCGACAACACGGCTCTCATAGGAGGTGAAGTTAGTATTAGGCTCTATCGCCACTGAGAGTGCGGCCTCCGTGGCGGGGTCTATCCACCCGTCCTCCGATGGCACAGTTTGTTCCGGATTAAGGGCCGAAGTAGTTGCAGGCGTGATCAACCGAACACTATTCGACGACAGAGTTAAGTCATGCCCGTCGTGATTGTGCGGCACACCTGACATGGGTTCGAATCCGTCGAAGATCAAGTCTCCACGAATGCCGGCAATATAGTTCAAGTTTACTTAACCGACTCGATGGCTGGGGCGAGCTCTCGATCTTCTCCGGATGGCTGCTTAATTGGCCCGCAGACAAAGCCGCCAATACGTAAGATCTGTCCGGGAGGAAAACCACACATCGGATCGCATCGCTGCCGGCGATTGAAGGAGCCACAAGCCTTACGGTGACGGCGCATGTGGAACTCTTAATTAAAGCACCAATGTCGTGTCAAACCAGCGGATCTCGGTAGGGGGTCCCGAATCGCGGCGCCTAAGGCGGATGGTAACAGGAGGCGGGGACACGATGTTTACCTGTGTTCGCCCTCTCGATGGAGGTAATACCCTACTTCCGCTTGATTGATCTTGATGATATGAGTATTACAAGAGTTGATCTACCACGAGATCATTGAGGCTAAACCCTAGAAGCTAGCCTATGGTATGATTGTTGTTGTCCTTTGACTAAACCCTCCGGTTTATATAGACATCAGAGGGGGCTAGGGTTACACAGAGTCGGTTACAAGGGAGGAGATCTACATATCCGTATTGACAAGCTTGCCTTCCATGCCAAGGAGAGTCTCATCCGGACACGGGACGAACTCTTCAATCTTGTATCTTCATAGTCCAACAGTCCGGCTGTCCGAGGAACCCCTAATCCAGGACTCCCTCAGCCACCACCGCTGTCTTGCCGCCGGGGCACCGAAGCTTCCCACCCCCACCACCCGACGCCGCCGCGAGCAGGAACCGCCTCGCCACCCCGGCCAACTCCTTTGTCCTGACGCCGGCACCCTCGTAGGACGCTGGCACGGTCGTCGGATGCCTACAGGCCAGCCACCTGGTCTAAGGGAGGTGCATGTCTCTTCACCGGCCAGCTACTTCATCGATGGCCACAAACTGTTCGATAGTTTGCTAAGGTACAAAATAGACTCCGCCGACAAGTTCTTTTTCCACAATTTCCTTTGCGACTCCGATGATTCCTCGTCTGATAATGAGGAGGACATCTTGGCTGCCGAGTTAGTCCATCACCACCTTAATAGCTAGCGGCCGTTGTTCCGTGGCTCGATCCCAGGGCACCTTTTGGCGTTGAATCGCTACCGAGAGAGTGACCATTTCCATCTTTGGAAGGACTACTTTGACACAACCAACTCGCTGCTCAACCATCAGAAATTCCGGCGGTGTTTTCGTATGAGTAGGCATGTTTTCAACTGTATTAGAGAGGGGGTGGTTGGATACGATAACTATTTCAAGTGCAAAGAGGATGCCCTTGGAAAGATTGGCTTCTCATCTTATCAGAAATGCACTGCAGCCATCCGGATGCTTGCATACAAAGTGCCCAGTAATCTCATTGATGAGTACGTCCATATGAGCGAGTCTACATGCCTAGTGAAAGGATCGAAATAGTTGACTAGAAGGGGGTGAATAGGCAACTAACAATTGTTAGCTTTTCTTTACCAATTTAAACTTTGCATCAAAGTAGGTTGTGTAGATATGCAACTAGGTGAGCAACCTATATGACGCAACAACAACAAGCACATAAGAAAGCAAGGGATACAACACAAAATAAGCTTGCACAAGTAAAGGTAAGAGATAACCAAGAGTGGACCCGGTGAAGACGAGGATGTGTTACCGAAGTTCCTTCCCTTTGAGAGGAAGTACGTCTCCGTTGGAGCGGTGTGGAGGCATAATGCTCCCCAAGAAGCCACTAGGGCCACCGTATTCTCCTCACGCCCTCACAAAATGCGAGATCCCGTGATTCCACTATTGGTGCCCTTGAAGACGGCGACCGAACCTTTACAAACAAGTTTGGGCAATCTCCACTACTTAATTGGAGGCTCCCAACGACACCACGAAGCTTCACCACAATGGAATGTGGCTCTGTGGTGACCTCAACCGTCTAGGGTGCTCAAACACCCAAGAGTAACAAGATCGGCAAGGGATTACTGGTGGGGAATCAAATTTCTCTTGGTAAAAGTGTAGATCGGGGACTTCTCAACCAATCCCTAGAAAATCAACAAGTTTGATTGGCTAGGGAGAGAGATCGGGAAAAAATGGAGCTTAGGAAGGGAAGAGGTAGTCAACTTGGGGAAGAAGACCCCCCTTTAATAGTGGAAGGAAAGATCCAACCGTTACCCACCTACTGAGCCCGTGACATGCGGTACTACTGCACATACACATGGTACTACCGCACAGGCATGCGAAACTACCGCTGGGAAGTGCGGTACTACCGCTACGCAGAGCTAGGTGAGGCCTCTCAGTATTAAAGCAACGAAGCGGTAGAACCACGGGCGGTACTATCGCGCGCCTTGTGGTACTACCGCAAGGGTGGCTCATTCGGTGGGAAGGCACGGAATAATAAAATTACATCCGTGGCTACTCAACGAAGTTTCGCCAAGGCAAAAATCCCAGACGGCATTACAACTCATGGAGCGGTATTACTGCCAGAGGTTGCGGAGTAAAAATTACTCCGCCTACTTCCGCCACGCCACTGCTTCGGGTGAGGCCACGGATTACCAAGGCTAGGAGCGGTATTACCATACTCAGGTACTACCGCTACTGGGCGGTATTACCATGGGCAACAAGGTACTATCGCTGCCCCTTGAGCAATACTACCTCACGCCACACACCAAAAGAGCACTAGGAAGCCTTCATCTTCGCAATGACAAGGGCAACAACCGTGCTCCAAAGAAGCAAGGAAAGGTGGTGCAAAGGAATGTATGTGTACGTAGATTCCACCCTAACCTTTCCAAGCGCACTTCTTAATAGTACGGCTTCTATGACTCAAATCCACCGAATAGAAACATAGATAAACGCCGCCTTCGATAGGCTCGAGGGCACCAATCGCCTTGTGCCTAGACATGAGATATCCAAATGCTCAATGCACACGATTAGTCCAAGAAATGCATTGTCATCAATCACCAAAACCACTTAGGGAGAAATATGCCCTTACAATCTCCCCTTTTTGGTGGATTGATGACAATACGGGATTTTCACATAGGGATAAAAAAGAAACATAAGCAAACCCAACATCAATAAAATATAGACAGGCTCCCCCTAGATGTGTGCACTCTATAGAAATGCTTTGGACTACACGGCACACATACTAGGATCAACACTCCCCCTATATTTTATAAACAAGGCAATCCTTGCAACAATATGAATGACACTAAGCATGGAGGCAAGGTATAGAAATGAGCATGAAGTAAAGGGCACAGGACATAATGAGCTCACAATCTAATAAACATACTAGACAATAGGATAAGACAATAAGATAAGCTAAGGACATATGTCTTACACCATATGATAGTCTCCTGGACTCACACGAACACAACCACAAATCGACAAGCCAAAGCAAACGAAGGTTCAACAAAGCGAAAGAAGACTCGACACAAGATCGCAAATCCTACACTCTATCCCCCTTTGGCATCAGGACACCAAAAAGGTAGAGAGGACACCTACGACACAGGTGGTGGCAGAACTCCAAGGCATCACTAGTCATGATCATCCTCCGGAGACTCCTCAGCAGCATGGGATGTAGATGCAAATTCAGTCTCATCCTCTGACTCGCTCCACTGGCAATGGTGTCTGGTCCACTGCTCCTCATCTGTGATCCTCTCCTCAGAGCCACTCTGGACCTCAAGGCCAACCTGCCTCATAATGGCCTTGTCGCGACAATGAGCCATCTTGGCGTTCACATGAGCCCGGTATTGTCCCTTGGCCTCCATGCAGAATAGAGCCTTCATCTTGGCCTTGAGCTTCTTAGCCCAAGTGGGCTCAGTAGAGGGAGGAGTGTATCCCTCAGAATTGTCCTCAGCCGCTTCCTCCTCCTCAAACTCATCCTCATTCACATCCATCCTAGTAGCCTCTACCTCAGGCTAGGTAGTGGTGTTGTCCCACTTGCTCTTGATGCGAAGCTTGTTAGGGCCATGCTGAATCTAGTTGGGGGCAACAAACTCTTCATTGGGAAAGAGCTGCTCCCAAGTCCTCGAGATCAAGAGAAATAAGTTAGGTCCATAGATGGGCACCTTACGATTGAACACAGCAAACTGTAGCTCACACCACATGATATGGGAGACATCAAGTGGTTGCGTCTGTTGGAGACGCGCCTCCTCACAAATGAGCATCATGTCCACAAGATAAGAATGCACCTTATCCTTGTCACCTATGCGAGGAAACAGTGTGTTGCGGAAGATGCGGTGCATGATGTCAAGGAAAGGATTCAGCACCCAAGTCTTCTTGTCATTGGCTAGCTTCTTCTCAACAAGGTAGGGTTGAAGCTTGTTCTTGTCGGCCGGCTCGGGGTTTCCATGAGGGCGGACACCAACGGGCACCTTGAGCCCCTCATCACGAACGTGTAACATCACCATGAACTCCTTCCACTTAGTAAACATCCTCTTCCCGTTAGTCATCCAAGTCATGGTCCACTGCTCATCCGTATGGAAGTGGACTGAAGCAAGGAACTGAGCCACAATCTCTGGTCAAAGTTCATGTGGAACGTGAGAAATTCCTCAATGCCAAACTGCTCAACCAGATCCACAGTCTCACCAAAGTATGCCTGGTTGCTGTTCTTCCTCATGTGAACCATGTAAATCCAGTGCACTGGCAAACAGGTGTTCTGCTTGGCCTTGATCACATCCAGGAAGATAAGATTCTGTTGCTTGGTCCAAAACAAGTCATTGCCCCTTGTGACCTCCCTAGGGTTGACGTAAGGGTTGAGCTTCCTTTGCACCAGAGACTCCGCTTGAGGCATCTCATCCATGCCAAGAGTTGGCTCCTTGGTCTTGGTAGCTATGGACTTGGTTCTGCTAGGGGCACTAGAGCCTCCGAGCTTTTGGTTATGGCGCTGAGCTCGTGGTCACTACCGGGATTCGAGCACGGACATTGGAACCCGAGCCACCATTATGACACACAACACAAACACGAGAAAACCAAGAAGGATTATTGCAAACACGAGGGCCAAAACCAAATGAAACAAGAAGACATGAGATTTGGAAGGACAAAACAGCGTAATTGGCAACTCTACGGTGGTATCGGACCAGAGTGCGGATGTAAAAATTTACCGCGCTTGGAGCGGAAGTAATTTTTACTCCGCCCCCTGCCCAGCCGAGCGGTAGTATCAAGACAAGGACGGTTCTCATGAAGGAAGGTAGTACTGGCCCAGAGGAGCGGTACCGCACGGATTCAAATCCCTCAAGAACTACATCTCCGGATATAGAAATATCCGCAAGAATAGATCGGTACTATCGTTGATCAAAAATACACTGTTGTATCAACCAAATAGCATATCTACTGCACTAGCACTCTCCTACAATCTCCTCTTGCAAAGATTGAGCAGAAAATCAAACAAAGTACACATGCATCTCCCCAAGACCTAGAAGTACAAGAACGTAACAAGAAGAGAGGGACTAGGGGAGATACCGGGGTCCATGGCAAGAGAGTGAGGTGGGAAACGATCCCACCGGTCGGAATGTGAGGAGAGCGGCCGGAGACGAAGATCCGACGAGGTCCTCCGGCGCCGTTCTTGGGCAGGAGAGAGAGACGAGGTGCGGAAAAGAGATGAATGGGTATGGGTGTGTTGAACCCCCGCCCCGCCTAACCCCCACTCCGCCATGAGGCATGGTAGTACCGCTGGTCTCGCGTAGTATCGCCTCAAGGAAGTACCGTGCCAGGCGGTAGTATCGCTTCTTCCAACTAAAGAAGAAAATAGTGCCACGATGGAAGCGGTAGTACCGTGCCTGGGATGCAGCTGTGCACACACAGGGAAACCCATCTCCTATGGTAGTACCGTGGCTTGCCACAGTGGTGCCGTAACCCCAAGATAGTGCATGTTTCGACAAGAAAAGAAGAACACGACCTTTGCAACACAACCTTCAAGCAACCGGACATGCAAAAGGGCACACACACAGACGAGGCAACTCAACCACAAGCGTGGGACAAGGAAAGGAAAAAGAGAACAGGTACCAAACACGAAACACAACCTCTCCAAAGAGAGCGCGTGGCCGGAGCCACCTATGTTTGAGTCAATTGGTATGGCACCGCGAAGAATTATCCTTGGGCCCATGACCAAAACTCTTCTTTGAAGCACAAGTACCATCAAAAAATGGCTAATGTGAAAGAGTTGATCAATTTATGCATAATGGGGGGAGGGAGAGTTCATTGAGAGAACAACACTCCACCTATGTCGATGCCTAAACGTAAACAAGACATCAAGATGGGTATGGTGGGGTGTGCAAGGGTTCAAGCCACATTGCTCGAATCAATGATATTCAGCTCATGCCTTAACTCGCGAAATCTTGCTTCATCCAAGGGCTTCGTGAAGATACCTGCAAGGTTATCATGAGTGTTGACATGGTTGAGCTCGATCTCCCCTCGCCTAATATGATCCGGGATAAAGTGATACCGAATCTCAATATGCTTAGTCTTGAAGTGTTGCACCGGTTGAGAGAGATCTTGATGGCACTTTCATTGCCACACCAAAGAGGCACTTTGTCACAAATGACACCGTAATCCTTTAAATTTTGCCTCATCCAAAGAAGTTAAGCACAACAACTACCGGCCGCCACATACTCTGCTTCGGTGGATGAGAGAGACACACAACTTTGCTTCTTAGAAAACCAACTCACCAAAGAGCAACCAAGAAATTGGCACCCTCCGGAAGTTGACTTTCTATCCACTTTGTCTCCCGCCCAATCCGAGTCCGAAAAGCCCACAAGCTTGAAGTTTGCTCCTCTTGGGTACCATAAGCCAAAGTTTGGGGTATGAGACAAATATCGAAAGATTCGCTTGACCACCACATAGTGGCTTTCCTTAGGTGCGGCTTGAAATCGTGCACAAATTCCCACACTCAACATGATATCCGGTCTAGATGCACAAAGGTAAAGCAAGGAGCCAATCATGGAGCGACATACCTTATGATCCACCGCTTTACCATTGGGATCTATGTCAAGTTGGCATTTGACGGGCATTGGAGTGGAAGCCGGCTTGACATCACTTAGCTTGAATCTCTTGAGCATGTCTTGAGTGTATTTGGCTTGGTTGATGAAGGTTCCTTCAATTCTTTGCTTGATTTCGAACCCGAGAAAGAACTTCAACTCTCCCATCATGGACATCTTGAACTTCGAGGTCATGAGAGCAGCAAATTCCTCATTGAAAGCTTTGTTAGGGGAACCAAAGATAATATCACATATAGTTGGCATACAAACAACTCCCCTTTGACCTTCTTAGTGAAAAGAGTGGGGTCGATTTTCCCAATTTAAAACCCACGATCTTGCAACAACTCGGTAAGGTGCTCATACCACGCACGTGGGGCTTGTTTAAGGCCATAGAGTGCCTTATCGAGTTGGTACACATGATCGGGGAAATAGGCATCTTTGAACCCCGGGGGTTGTTTGACATACACCAACTCATTAATAGGACCATTAAGAAAAGCACCCTTCACATCCATTTGGTGCAACTTGAAGTTATGATGCGAGGCATAAGCAATCAACAAACAATTAGATTCAAGGCGAGCAACAGGAGCAAAGGTTTCACCGTAGTCGATACCGTCGACTTGGGAGTAGCCTTGTGCTACCAAACGAGCCTTGTTGCGAACGATAATACCATGAGCATCTTGCTTGTTCTTGAATATCCACTTGGTTCCAATGACATTATGGTTCCCCGTTAGCCTTGGCACCAATATCCACACCTTGTTATGCTTGAAGTTGTTGAGTTTTTCATGCATGGCATTGAGCCAATCCAGATTTCGATCGCCTCATAGACCTTTTGGGGTTCAACACAAGAGACAAACGTGTGATGTTCACAATAGTTTGCTAATTGTCTACGAGTGCTTACCCCCTTTCTTAAGCTTTCAAACACATTCGTCATGAGATGATCTTTGGTAGAGAGCTTGGATGCAATCTTAGCGGCACGACGCTCCAATTCCTCCTCAGGAGAGAGTTGAGGAGTGGTAACTTGATCATCTTGAGTGTCGTCTTGAGCTTGGTCTTGATCTTGAGCTTGCTCTTGATCTTGAACTTGCTCGGTGGTGAGAACTTGACCTTGGGCATCACTTGGTGGTTCGCCACCATCTTGAGGTTGATCTTGCCCTTGATCTTGTTCATTTGGTTGAGGGCCTTCACTTTGTTCTTCGGAAGCGTGTGGGTCTTGGGTTGGTGATGGTTGAGGGAGTCCTGGACTAAGGGGTCCTCGGGTGTCCGGCCTGTTAGCTGTGGGCCGGACTGATGGGCTGTGAAGATAGAAAGACCGAAGACTAGTACCCGTGTCCGGATGGGACTCTCCTTGGTGTGGAAGGCAAGCTTGGCGACCACGTATGAAGATTCCTTTCTCTCAGAATCGATTTTATGTAATTCCTAATTCCTCCCCTGTCTATATAAACCGGAGGGCTAGGTCCGTAGAGGCCAATCATCATAATCATAGTCATATAGGCTAGACTTCTAGGCTTTTAGCCATTACGATCTCGTGTTAAATCAACTCTTGTAATACTCATATTCATCAAGATCAATCAAGCAGGAAGTAGGGTATTACCTCCACAAAGAGGGCCCGAACCTGGGTAAACATTGTGTCCCCTGTCTCCTGTTTTGACACCCTACCCGAGATCCGCCGGTTTTGACACCGACATTGGTGCTTTCATTGAGAGTTCCGCTGTGATGTCGAAGATAGGATCGATGGCTCGCCTTGTTCTCAAGGATAATGTTACCTCCGGAGGAGCACTGGCCCCAGGCCTAACCCTCCGGCTGGGTGGCTTTACCATGACCACCCGTTCGGCCGTTAAGCCGACGATGACTTCTCGGGTCATCAAAAATCCCCTCCATGTTGACTCCAAATACTCCAAGCAGATGGATCCGGCGGAGTTGTCGTCTTTAGACAAGCTCCTAGATCGCATCGCCGCCCTAGGGGTCGCCACAGACTATGATCGGATTGGGCTTAAACCCGACCAGAGAGAAATTAAAACTCCATCGATCACCCATCAGATAGCGGTAGTAGAAGAGCAATACGACAACTCTTCCTCTGTACTGAGGATGAACTATGTTCGGATCTCCGAGCTTGAAGAGCCGGACACTTGCCTGCAGAAAGACACGTCCTGTCCTCCGAACATAGAATCGGACGACAAGCCTAAAAAATTAGTTGATATCCCGAAGCCTGAACTATTGAGTTCGGAAGTTCTTCAGACTCCGGATCCCGAACTGGGTCAGGATTCGCATTTAAATCCACCCACCCACCCAGATATAAGCGCTCTCACGGGCATACGACAGTAGTCTCAGGAAACGGTCCATCACTTCTGGGCCAGATTCCTCCTTGTCAAAGACAAGATTAAAGATTGCCGCGACGGAGACGCGATCCCAGCATTCCGCAACAATTGCACGGATGAAGGAATCCTCAACGCCATCAACCGTCGTCGCGTATCACACTTTGCAGACTTGGTAACCATACTACACAAGTACTGCGCAATGGAAAGCGCCTGGAAAACTCAGGCAGCCCACTGGGAACCACCGGTTTCCACTCAACCCCTCGTTCAGGAGAAAAGGACGCACCCTTGTGGCATGCCTGACCCAATAGTAAAGAAATATAAGCCCATTATAGGGCACGGAAATGTTCTGGAGGGATGGCTCGATGGGCCATGCAAAATACACAGAACATCGGATACCATATCAACCCACAGCCTTAGAGCATGTTGGATACTCCGGCAAGTGGCCAAGAGCGGCGAGGATATCCTCACCCAAAACACCCCTGAGCAACACCCCTGTAAGACGCATTTACCTCGTGAGTATTGACGGTCTTCGAGACCTTCGCTTCAAACAATAGGCACAAAATAGCACTCAGCGACCTCGCCGAAGTCTGCCAAATCGCAGCAATAAACCCTTGGAACGACACGGCTATAACTTTTAATGCCGGTGACGAACCAAAATTCAGGACAGTCCGGGCACCAGCCGCCTTGGTCCTCAGTCCGATCATGGACGGCTCTCAGCTCACCAAGGGTCTCATGGACGGCGGCAACGGAGTAAACCTCATCTACGAGGATACACTTAGCAAAATAGAAATAGACATGAGCCGCATTCGAGAAAATTAGCACAAACTTTCGAGGAATTATTCCCAGTTGGGAGGCGCGATGCGCGGGAAAAATCACGCTCAATGTGGTATTCGGCACACCGGAGAACTATCGGTGAAAAGAAATAACCTTCCAAGTGGCCCCTTTCAATAGTGGATATCACGCCCTATTGGGGCGACATGCATTTACACGCTTTCAAGCTATACCTCACTACGGGTATATGAAGCTCAAGATGCCCAGGCCCAACGGCATAATCACTCTCGCTAGCAATCCGGACATAGCACTCCGCGCCGAAAATAAAACCGCATCCCTGGCCCTTGAGGAATTATCTGAAGCCCTCACGGCCGAAGAATTAACCGCACTGCGCTCCACGGTGGATAGGGACGATGTAATCCTGGACAAACGACCCAAATCCACCTCCTTCAAACCAGCAGATGAAATAGTCAAATTCCAAGTCCACCCAACAGACCCCAAGAAGACAACATCCATTGGGGCACAACTAGACCCAACGATTGATGCCGTGCTATGAGAGTTCCTGCATGAGAACTGGGACATATTCGCCTGGCACCCTTCTGATATGCCAGAAATCCCACACAGGTTGGCTGAACACAGCCTCAATATATTGAAGGGATATAAACCGGTCAAGCAAACATTGCGGCGCTTTTTCGAACCCAAACGTCAAGCTATGGGGGAGGAGCTAGCCAAGCTAATCGAGGCCGGATTCATTAGAGAAATAAAACACCTAGATTGGCTAGCAAACCTGGTGATGGTGCCAAAGAAGGATAAATCCTAGCGCCTGTGCGTTGATTTCAAGGACCTTAATAAGGCCTGCCCTAAGGATCCCTTCCCTCTCCCCCGCATCGACCTGATCATTGATGCTACCGCAGGACACGACTCACTGTGCTTCCTCAACGCATATTTCGGATACCATCTAATTAAAATGAAGGAGTCCGATCAAGCTGCAACGGCATTCATTACCCCATATGAGCCATTCTGCTTCAACACCATGTCCTTCGGGCTAAAAAATGCCGGGACCACCTACCAACGCGTGATTCAAACATGCCTGGAGAAACAGATCGGCAAGACAGTTATGTGGATGACGTCGTCATCAAAACTAGGCACGTTGAGTCATTGATAGACGATTTACGTCTCACATTCGACAACCTCCGTGCATACGACATTAAGCTCAATCCAGAAAAGTGTGTTTTTGGCATCCCCGCTGGAAAACTGCTGGGCTTCATCGTTTCCAATAGAGGAATTGCGGCAAATCCAGCCAAAATCCAAGCTTTGTCACAATTGGTT
>CM038680.1:539600364-539696339 GCA_021605205.1 Aegilops longissima | reverse complement strand
AAACATCAAGCTCGTTGGCGTGGTCCGAGGTTATGCTAGTTCGCGGATCCTCCACACCTTAAGCCGAACTTCCCTCTAGGGAATTCGATCTGAGAGAAGCTTACCAGAGACCTTGGTGAGGCTCTTGGAACCACTCACGAAAGGCACTTTTGAAGCTGCTCTTCAAAGGCGATGAGAAGTCGCCGGCCATAGACTCGGATCGTGGGCACGATCTTGCCCACCCTGCCAGCGTGGTAAGTCCTTCATGTATCAAGGTGTACCCTCTACCTGTTTGTCAAAGGAGGGTAACTGAACTTTTGCTAACTTATTGTTTTAGGAATGGACAGAGAAAGCTGAGCGAACTCCTTTGTTAAGCTCCTTTGCAGAAGAACCGATCATCCCTCTCCTGGCGAAGATGTTGGTCCCGACGCCCTATCAACCACCGGAGAAGAAGGCCAAGAAGAAGGCCAAGGGGGGCCGGGGTGGCCCCCGCCGTAAGGGTACTTCGACGTGATGTGCGAAGACAAGACTCACTCCTCTGTCGCCGAAGACAACGATGAGGAGGAGGAGGAGAGCAACCCTCCCCCTGATGGGGGGAGGAAAAAGAGGGCGGCCTCCACAAATCTAGAGGCGGAGGCACCCAAGAAGGGGAAAGGCTCCCTCGTGGATAAAAACACGTGGGACGTTGACGTGATGCAGAGCAACGCCCGGAGCAAGCCCACGGCGTCGTGAAATCTTGATAGACTCGTGATAGCAGTGTATCCGGCCTTTCCTCCTTTTTGTATTAACATGGTTAATTGTGCCATTGCAGTCCGGCCCATGACAACTCCCATCGATCCTCATCAAGGGGTTTGTTGGATTCAAGGGCGATGGCCAGTGTGTTGCCGCCGGCCACTTACTCTCCCACGGCCAAGAAGCGGCCTTGAGTCTTTGTCGCGAAGGACTTTCGAGGCGAGGAGAGTCTCGGGAGGCTGTCGGGGTGGCGCGAGGCGAAACCTCGACGCCCGGACACATGGGGAACAGTCCCCATGGGTAGCGATAGAGTGTATTGAGTTGGAACTTCGTCCGGATACTGATTCTGAGAGACCTACTGGCTCCGGGGTCGGCGTGCAACCTCCTATGAAAGACGGAGGTGTGCCTATCCCACCGGTGACCACCGTTCAACCAGGGGCACCGGACAATCTTGGAAGCGGCTGCGAGGCACTTCCATTGTGGAAGACTCCTTATCCTTATGGAGTACGGTGATTGAGAGGTTGAGTCCCGTCAAGCGGACTAACAAAACCTGACTGACTCTTTGAAAGGCTTTGAGGTAAGCGGCATAAGGAGAAAATCCCCATATAGGCGGTAGCCCACGAGGCCTTTGTCCGGTGTTGAAAAGCAAGGCAGACGGAGGATCAATTTTTTGCAGGGAAACTAACTAAATTTGTCTGTATGAATGAGCGGCGTCGTTACTAGCCGCGACCTCACCACTGCCAAGTCTCCAGGACTAAGCGAGAGGTTGGGGCGGGCTGAGGAGGAGCTTCGGCCAGCGAGGAAGCAACTTGAAGACCCGATAAGTATGTAATTACTCGCTGCGTATCCGGGAAAGAATAAATGATGCATATTGACCATAGTGTCATGATATGTGTAAGGGCGGCGACAGGGGCAGAGGCCCTTAAATGAGCCACTGGCTGAAGCCGAGGAGTAAGCTACCAAGGCAAGCCTCCGTGAAGCTCAACGAGGTCAGACCAAGAGCTCGGGCCAGCGGTGAAGAAATCGAGGCCTTTGAGTGCGATGTTTATTCTCGAGAGGTCAAACTTCGCCTAGGCTGCATCAAGCTGAAGAGGCCCGGGTTGAGGCCCAGGGCACCCTCCAGGAGATCCAGGAGGTCAAGAAGATCGCGGCGGCTATGGCATTTAGTATGCAAAGCAAGTATGTGAAGAAGAAGTATGTCTTACTAACCCGGATTCGGAGTTCTCCAGGGGCATTTGCGGACCTGCCGTGCAGTGTGTCAGACGCTGCGGAGTTCTTCCGAGCCGAAGAGGAAGCTCAGCGGAGCTATTGCGAGGTCACAATACCTTGCGCGGAATATCGATGCCCTTCATCGATCGGTGAAACAGGCTGGTCGAGACTACCAAAGGTGGCTGAACTGGCCATGAAGGATTTAATAATCCGGCTATGGCCCGCCAAAGCTATACCCAGTAGTTATTTCAGCCTCTTGAAGCAGCTGGTGAATGCCCGTCCTCGGCTGGACATCATCAAGCGATCGGTCTGCATCAAGGGAGCGCGGATGGCCTTCGCATGAGTCAAGGTGTGGTGGGCGAAGATGGACGCCAAGCTTGTGACGAGGGCGGCAGGGCTAGGAAGCACCGCTTACACGGCGGTATTTTGGAGACGTGGAGGGGTCTCGCCTTGTAGTGACGCAGTGTTCGCAAGACATTATCTTTGAATGAATATATTCAAGTTGTTTGTGCCTTGTATGATAAAACAAAGTGATTATGTATAATGTTATGTTTTTTAAATTTTTACCTCTTGTGCGTACCCGTGTTATGCGAAGTGCGAGAGTTGGCGATCAAATAAACCACGCTTTACGTGGGTAATCACGGAGGTGTTCGGGATGTAATATAAACACTCTTGATCCAATTGTTTGGTCTTTGAAGGAGGTGTTTAGCGCAACGAACCAGGCAATTAGACTATACAACCTTTACACCCTCACTTACCCATAGGAGATTGACATAAAAATGTGGGCGCAGCCCCTAGTATCTGAATTAGAATGCTATAAGCACTTGACTGGGTAAGTACCGATCCTTCGCATAATGCACAAAAAATCTCTATCGATTTGAGACCTCCGAAGAGCTGACCGGCTCTCGCCGCATCATGACAGTTAGTTGTCGGCTTTCTCTACTGAGGTGCTCCTTCGGGTAAACCAGGGCACAATCGTAGTAATGCTCCCTTTACTACCTTAGCCGATATAGCGGAACGTAAGGTAGCAAGCACAAGAGCCGGGCAACCCAACTATTGACCAAAGACATGATTCGGAGCCAATGCATATAGTGCTAAATTCGGGGTGCCGAACTGTACTGTGAAAAGTGTTCAGACTTCGGTGCCATAGTGCGGGGCGCTATGAAGCCCCTGGCAAATTGAAACGTATCACAGTGTACGGGTTTTATCTGACAAGCTTATTAATAATAAAAAGGGTAAACATAAAAGGAGAAAACACAATAAGCAGGGGCCCTAAAATTTGGGCCGCAAACTGTTTCCATTATGATTTGATTAATACGTCAAAGCATATTGATACAAATAGTGCGACTAGCAACATGCTATTTAACATGTCGTCACCGAGGGAGAGCTGTGTGTGGGCCCTAAAAACAGGTAGAGTGGTCGTTAAAGAGACCACCTAGAAATTCCCCTCTAAGTCCAGGCTGACTGCCATCTTGGTGTATTTGTCCTTCGAAAGGAACTGCGATCAAGCCATCAGGGGAGGCATGTGGAAAAGGGACCTGAAAAGGGAAAAAGAAATAGTGAAAGTAAATGTGTCCGGGAGCGGTCGAGTCGTATCGTGGATCACAAGGTAGGTATGCCTCCGTCTGTGCCCATGGTATTTTGAGTGTGTACTTATATGCAGTGGTACTAATCCACCACTTGATTGGGGCTGGGGCCGGAGGCCAAGTGCTAGTCGAGCTCTGCAGCAGGCGAGCTTTCCTCTTTGGAGAATAGTCAGGACCCTCTGCGGTGTCCGGGGCTCAGCAGCTGAATTAAGGTTACGCTTGAGAAGGCGCTCTATGCCTAGCTGCTAAAGCGTGGTGTGCTCTGCATGCGGAGGAGCATTCCGTATTTCATTGGTGTTATGGCCTTGTGGGCCAGGGCATCTTGAGCTTGAGATAAGTATAGTGTGGCACAGCGTTGAACTGAGCAAATGCGGTCTGTCCGAAGCCGGTCGCGTGATAGCGGCTGCGAAAGGGGACGATGTCGAAGATTAACTCCTCGCTTGAGAAGTTGTCCGGAATCAGGGACAACCACTAGCATAATTGAGCCGTTACTGTGACCTCTACACCTGGTATGACTCCTTTAAAGGTAGTTTTTGTGGGCTTGATCCGGGATGGGTTAATGCCCATTTTGCGCACTGTATCCTGATAGAGCAGGTTCAAAAGGCTGTTGGCTGTCCATAAGGACTCGCGTCGGGTGGAATTAAATCAATTATTGGGTCAAGGACCAATCGGCTGAACCGCCATAGCGGATCTTGGTGGGATGATCTGTCGTCGAAAGTGATGGTGGGTATGGCGACCATGGATTAAATTTTGGGCGTGGCTCTATCGCATAGTCGTGTCATTTGTGCGCTTCGCTCCCTCTTGAGGGATGTGTAGCATATATCATGTTCATCATTTTGACCTAAGGGAAATTTATTTTGTCCCCTTGTGTTCGTTTGCTGGGGTTCCTCGTCATCATCCTCGCTTTGCGACCCCTTTTCTTTGTTCTCGAATTTAACTTGTTGCTTTGTTTAAAACCCAACAATCTCTATTAATCTGATTGGCTGGTTTTTACGGGGTGCCATGGATCTGTACGGATGATCGATAGCGGTCCAAACTGGATGGTCCCCGATTGTTTCTTTTATATGGCTTCTTCGCTAACGGACTTGGAACCACTGAATCCGGCCTTTGTTGTGTCATCGGTGTTATCACCATTACTTCGCCCGTTTATGTCGGCTGCGTCCAGACTTGCCATTGCTATTTTGACCTCGGAGAGGTGCCCATGTCATTTTACGTATTTTTTGCTACGGGCCAGCCAACTATCTCTCTCACTTTAAGCGGGCATGAGTGCCGTGAGGGCTGCCATGGACTTCAGCTTTTCTGGCGAGGTGGCGGCGAGCCATTCATCACAGATGCTATGTTTAAAGGCATTGAGGGCTTGACATCTGAACGGTCGGCGACTGGTTCTTTTAGTTAGGAACACGGTCGAGAATTTCTGGTGACTCTCGGGGCTGTTGAACTATGTGGCTTAGGTCACCCGGCATCGGTGGTCGGACATATGTACCTTAGAAGTTGTCAAGGAAGGCTTCTTCCGGTCCTCCTAGCTGCCAATAAATTTTCGGTAGCATTTGTTCAACCGATGCGAGCCGACCCTTTGATTTTTAATGGGAGGTATTTGATGGCGTGAAGTCATCTCCGCGGGCCATATGGATATGGAGAATAAAATCCTCGATCCATACCGCGGGATCGGTTGTTCCATCCTATGATTCGATGTTTACGGGTTTAAACCCTTGTGGGAATTCATGATCATTACTTCGTCAGTGAAGCAAAGAGGGTGTGCGGTGCCTCTATATTGGGCCGCATCGCGACGTAGCTAGTCCGTCTGCGGTTTTCGGCCCGGGCGTGACTAGGTTTGTCACGTCCGAATAGGTAGCCGTCGTTGCGTGTCGAGGCACGTCCTCACAGTCCGTAGATCAATCTTGTAAGTCCTGCTCTACTGTCCAGGTCCTGCCGAAGGTCATATGTATAGCCCCGAGCTGTTCCATCCCTGCCTTTACGGCAAGGTGGGCGGACTGGTGTTCGGCTTGAATTGCCGTTTTATCCCGATCGCATGGCGGTCGATCAGCCGCATTTTGCGATGCTGGTATGGGCTCTGGCGCCTCGTCATTAAACTGAGTAGTACTTTGCGCTTCGGGTAACTTTTGGCTGGGCGCTTGGGGTCGTATTCTTCAGCTGCCAGGACATCAGTCCATCTATCATTGAGCAGATCTTGATCAGCTTGAAGCTGCTGCTGCTTCTTTTTCGGGCTCCTCGTAGTGGCTATTAGCTGGCGCTTAAAGTGTTCTTGCTCGAGAGGTTCCCCAGGCACGATAAAATCCTCGTTACCAAGGCTCACCTCATCCTCGGAGGGTGGAAGATAAGTGTTGCCTTCCGAGTCATCGTTTATGGCCTGTTCATCAGGGCTGACTTGCCCATCTTCCGGATCGTCCTGTTCGGCCGTTTGTTCGTCGGGATCTTCTCTGTCTTCGGCACCATCCGGAGTGTGATCGTCTCCTATGCCGGTGTTGCTGTCCTTGCTGCGGCGGGATTTAGAGCAGCGCTGCTGATGCCAGCGCTTTGGTTGTGTCTTGGGAGGCTCGTCCTCGACTGATTTTTCCTTGTCCTCGCCGTTATTCTCTTTGGGTGTATCCAACATGTATACGCCGAATGAAGAAGTGGTCATCTAGCGTCCGGTAAACGGCGGGCTTTGGCCATGCTCCTCATCTGCATCATCGTCCATACTATTGATGTCTTCGGAGCCATAATCGAGCATGTCAGTCAAGTCCTCGACAGTGGCTATGTAGTGGGTGGCGGGTGGGAAGCGAAATTCCCCGCTATCAGCCTCCAGTTCAAACCGGACATAGTTCAGCTGTGAGCCCTCCGCTAAGGATAGATTTCTTAATGAGTTTAACACATCGCCTAAAGGTGAGTGCCAGAAGATATCTGCGGCGCTGAATTCGAAGATCGATAACTGGTCAAGCTCAGCGTCCGCGGACGTACATGGTTCAGAACTTATAGCCGGAGACGAGTCCGGAGTTCTAGTGACATAGATATCAAATGAGGTTAAGTCTGTGTGCGGCTCCAATACCGCGGAATCTGTGGCCTCCGTGGCGGGGTTGAGCTTCCCGTCCTCGGATGGCGCGATCTGCTCCGGATCTAAAAATTTGGAGGCGATGGCGGGAACTACCTCTGGATGTGGTCAATAACAGATTTAAGTCCGCGTTCATTGAAGTGACGAGGCAGCACCCAGGTCTCGAATCCGTCAAGATCAAGTCTCGGACGTCGCGACATAATTCAAGCTTCAAATCTGACACGGTGACTAGGGCGTAGCTATCGATGTCACTCGGATGGCCAGCGAGTTGGCCCGAAGTCTTGAAACCGCCGAATCTGAAGATCATCCGGGAGGAAGGTTTCCTCTTGGACAACATCGTTGTGGATGATTGAAGGAGCCGACAAACCTTTTGGGGCAGACGATGGAACTCTCAATAAAAGCACCAATGTCGATGTCAAAATGGCGGATCTCGGGTGGGGGTTCGAGCTGTGCGTCTAAGGTCGATGGTAACGAGGAGGCGGGGGACACAATGTTTACCCAAGTTGGGCCCTATCTATGGAGATAATACCCTACTTCTGCTTGATTGATCTTAATGAATATAGGTATTACAAGTTGATCTACCATGAGATCGTAATGGCTAAAACCCTAGAAGTCTGCTTTGTATGGTTGTATCTCTTTCGGACTAAGCCCTCCGGTTTATATAGACACCGGAGGGTACTAGGGTTGTACAAAGTCGGTTACAAAGAAAGGAATCTTCATATTTGGTTGCCAAGCTTGCCTTCCACGCCAAGGAGAGTCCTATTCGGACACGGGAGAGAGTCTTTGGTCTTGTATCTTCACAGCCCATTAGTCCGCCCCATGTGCAACAGGCCGGATGCACGTGGACTCCGTAGTCCAGGACTCCCTCATTCTTGATGGCTTCGTCCCAAAAGTTGTATGGAGACTTGAACTCCGCCATCATGGTCCTTGCCGCATCCATCAACGACCGGTTCTTCCTCTCCGCTAGACCATTTTGTTGAAGGGTGTAAGGTGCGGATTATTGATGCTTGATCCCCTCATCACTAAGAAACTCACCCAAGGTGTAGTTCTTGAACTCGGTTGCCGATGTCCCTGAGGGAGTCCTAGACTAAGGGGTCCTCGGGCGTCCGGCCTGTTGGACATGGGCCGGACTAATGGGCTGTGAAGATACAAGACCGAAGACTCTCTCCCGTGTCCGGATGGGACTCTCCTTGGCGTCCAAATATGAAGATTCCTTTCTCTGTAACCGACATTGTACAACCCTAATCCCCTCCGGTGTCTATATAAACCGGAGGGCTTAGTCCGAAGACAGAGATATAGTCAAACAGGCTAGACTTCTAGGGTTTTAAACATTACGATCTGGTAGTCGATCAACTCTTGTAATACTCATATTCATCAAGATCAATCAAGCGAGTAGGGTATTACCTCCATAGAGAGGGCCGAACACAGGTAAACATTGTGTCCCTGTCTCCTGTTACCATCGACCTTAGATGCAGATCTGAGACCCCCTACCCGAGAGATCCACGGTTTTGACACGATATTGGTGCTTTTAGTTGAGAGTTCAGCATGCCGTCCTCAAAAGGTTTGATGGCCCTTTCAATCATCTACAACAATGCTGTCCAAGGAGAAGTCTTCCTCCCCGGACAGATCTTTGTGTTCGGAGGCTTCGCACTGTGGGCCAACTCGCTTGGCCATCTGGAGCAGATTGATAGCTACGCTCCTGGCCGTCAGGTCATATTCGGGAGCTTGAACTATGTCGCGATATCCGGGGAGACTTGATCTTCGACGGATTTGAGACCATGGCAGCCGCTCCCCGTCACCACGATGAACATGACTTAAATCTGTCATTGGACCATACCGGAAGACGCTCTTTCGGCCTTAGATGCGGGCGCGGATCGCAGCATCGAGGCGGAAAAGCTCAACCCTGCCGTGGATGTCACAGTCTCAACGGCGACAGAGCCGCACATAGACCCAACCTCGAGTGGAATCTGTGTCACCGGAGCCTCGGACTCGTTTCCGGCTACATGTTCCGAACCATGTGCGTCCACGTGCATCGAGCTCGATCAGTCATCGATCGTTGAATTCAGCTCCGCGGACATTTTTTGGCACTCGCCTTTGGGCGACGTGTTAAACTCATTAAAATTACTATCCTTAGCAGGGGGCTCACAGCTGAATTATATCCGGTTCGAACTGGAAGCTGATGATGGAGAATTGCGCTTGCCACCCACCACCCACTTCATAGCCACTGTCGAAGACTTAACGACATGCTCGATTACGGCTCGAAGACATCGGCAATACAGAGCGATGATGCGATGAGGCGAGGCCAAACTGCGCTGTTTACTGGATCTTTGGGCGGCCACCTCTTCTTCTGACGTGTACATGGTGGATACACCTAAAGAACTAACAACGATGACAAAGAAGATCCGATCGAGATAAACCTCTGAGACACAGCCAAAGCGCTTGCGCGTCATTGCGCCGCTCTAAATCACGTCGTGGAAAAGACAGCAATACCTGAACACGGGAGAAAACAATACTTGGATGATGCGAAGATAGCGAACCCGTTGAAGAACTTCGAACAATAGGAATGAAAAGCGGGCAAGTTAGCCACGATGAAAAAGGCCATACATGAAGACTCGGAGGGCGGTGATTATCTTCCTCTCTCGAGGGCGAGGTGAGCCTTAACGCGAGGATTTTATCATGCGAGGAACCTCTCGGCGGGAGGCGCTTTAAGCGCGGCTAATATACCGCAAGAAGCACGAAAAAGCGGCAGCGACTTCAAGCTAATCAAGACCTGGCGATAGGCGAATTTGAGCTCACAGCGGCCAGAATCTGACCTCAAGCGCCTAGCCAAAAGTTACGAGCGCAAATTGCTACCTCGATTCGATGATGAGTGCGAAGCCCATACCATCATCTCACAATGCGGTGACCAACCACCACGCAGTCGGGACAAAGCGACAACTCAAGCGAACACCAACCGCCCCACGGCCGTAAAAGCGAGATAAAACAACGAGGTTATACATATGACCTTGGCGAGGACACAGGCGATGAAGCGAGACACACAGTTGATCTACGGATCGCGAGGGCCTTTCAGACCTTGCGAGACGGCCATCTATTCAGGCGTGACAAGCCTAGTCACGCCCGGCCAAAACCATGAGCCTGCTTGGTTAAGCGATGCTGCTGAAAACTCTATTGGCAGGTGGGAGGATTTGGAAGGCGCCTTCGTGATAACTTCAAGGTACATATGTCCGGCCACCAGATGTCGATGACTTAAGTCACATAGTTCAACAGCCCGGAGAGTCAGCCAAGAAATTCTAGACTAGGTTCCTAACTAAAAAGAACCAGATCGTCGACTGTCCGGATGTCGAAGCCCTAGTGGCCTTTAAACACAGCATCCATGACGAATGGCTCGCCCGCCACCTCGGACAAGAAAAGCCAAAGTCCATGGCAACCCTCACGACACTCATGACCCGCTTTTGTGCGGGTGTGGATAGTTGGCTGGCCCGTAGCAAACACACGGCAAGTGAAGCGGGCACCACCGAGGTCAAAAACAGCAACGACAAGCTCTGACGCAACAGGCACAAACTCATAGCAATGGTGACAATACCAATGACACGACAGTCAACGCCGGATTCAGTGGCTCCAAGTCCGGTCAGCGGAAGATGCCATATAAAAGAAATAACCTGGGACCATCCAGCTTGGACGCATACTCGACCGTCGTGCGGATCCATGGCACCCAGACAAACCGACCAATCATACCAGCAGAGATTGTTGGGTTTTTAAACAGGCCGACAAGTTAAACGCCGAGAACAAGGAGAAGGGATCGCAAAGCGAGGACAATGACGAGGAGCCCCGGCCACCGAACACAGGGGGACCGAAGAAGTTTCCTCCTCAGGTCAAAATGGTGAACATGATATATGCTACCCACATCCCCAAGAGGGAGCGCAAGCACGCGCTCAGGAACATCTAGGCGGTAGAGCCAGTCGCCCCAAAATTTAATCCATGGTCGTCATGCCCTATCACCTTCGATCGTCGGGATCATAAGACCAGCATCCGTCACGGCGGTTCGGCCGCACTGGTCCCTGACCCAATAATTGATGGATTCCACCTGAAGCGAGTCCTCATGGACGGTGGCAGCAGCCTCAACCTGCTCCATCAGGATACAGTGCAGAAAATGGGCATTAATCCATCACGGATCAAGCCCACAAAGACTACCTTTAAAGGAGTCATACCAGGTGTAGAGGCCCGCTGTACGGGCTCAATCACACTAGAGGTTGTCTTCGGATCTCCGGACAACTTCCGAAGCGAAGAGTTAATCTTCTATATCGTCCCCTTTCGCAGCGGCTATCACGCATTGCTTGGACGAACCAAATTTGCTAGATTCAACGCGGTGCCACACTATGCTTATCTCAAGCTCAAGATGCCCGGACCACGCAGCGTCATAACAGTTAATGGAAACACGGAACGCTTCCTCCGCACCGAGGAGCACAATGATGCCTTAGCAGCAGAAGTACAGAGTGGCCTTTCCAAGCAGAACCTTAATTCGGCGGCCGAGCTCCCGCACACTGTCAAGAGAGGCCGAACTATTCTGCAGCAGGACAGCTCGGCTCGTCAAGACCTCGACTAGCAATTTGTCCTCCGTCCCAGTGCTGATCAAGTGGCGGCATTCGTAACACTAACACGCGGACATAACTACGCACTCAAAATACCATGGGCATAGACGGAGGCATAACTAGCTTGTGATTCACAATACGGCTCGACCACCCCCGGACACACATACTTTCACTGTTTCCTTTCTCTCCTTTTCAGGTTTCTTTTCCATAGGCCTTCCCTGATGGCTTGATCACTGGTCCTTTCGAAGGATAAATACACCAAGACGGCAGTAAGCATGGACGTAGGGGGGAATTTCCAGGTGGTCTCTTTAAACGACCACTCTATCGATTTTCAGGACCCACACACAGCTCTCCCTTGGTTGTGGCATATTAAATAGCCTGTTGCTTATTGCATTACTTGTACAAATGCGCTTCGATGTATTAATCAAATTATAATGGAAACAGTTTGCGGCCCAAATTCTACGGCTCTAGCTTACTACCCTTCCTTCTTTCTTCCTTTCTTTTTTGATAATATTATCAAATAGCACCCGTACACTTTGGTACGTTTTCAATTTGCCAGGGCCCCGCAACACGGCAACAAAGTCCGAACACTTTTTACAGTATAGTTTGGCACCCTGAATTTAGCACTATATGCATTGGCTCCGAATCATGTCTTTGGTCAATAGTCGGGTTGCTCGGCTCCTGTGCTTGCTACCTTACATTCTGTTATATCGGCTAGGGTAGTAAAGGGAGAACTACTGCGATTGTGCCCTGGTTTACATTATATTGCATAACGACTTTGTTTCATCATACAAGGCAGAGACAACATGAATGTATTCATTTGAAAATAATGTCTTGCGCACATTGCGTTGCCTGTCTGAGACCCCTCGGGGCGTCTTCAAAATACAGCGGGCGTGTGGTGCTCCTTGCCCTCGGTACATCGCTCGATCATAAAGCTTGACGGCGTCCATCTTCACCCACCATACCTTGACGCGGGCGAAGGCCATGTGCGCGCCCTCGATGCAGAACCGATCGCTTGATTTACGCCGGTAGAGGCGAACATTCACCGGCCGCTTCATGAGCCAGTAGCTACTGTTTATAGCTTCGGCAGGCCACCGCCAGATTATTTAATCCTTCATGGCCAGTTCGGCCACCCTATGTAGCTCGACCAGCTGTTTTAGCTGATCGCTCAAGGGCACTGGATGTTCTGGCGCAAGATATTGCAACCAGAATAGCTTCTCCATTGAGCTCCCTTCTTCGGCTCGGAAGAATTCTGCATCGCGAAACAACTGCTTGGCAGATCCATGAGCATACAGAGAACTCCAAATCCGGGTTAGTAAGAAATACTTCTTCTTTACATACTTGCTTTGCATACTAAATGCCTTACCTGCTGCGATTTTCTTGGCCTCCTGGATCTCCTGGAGGGCGCCCTGAGCTTCAAGCCGGGCCTCTTCTGCGCTTTGGCGAGCCTTGGCGAGTTCGGTCTCTTGAGCCAAAACATCGCGCTCCAAGGTCTCGCATTTTCTCATGGCATCCCGGAGCTCTTGCTGGACCTCACTAGGCCTGGCCTCGTGCTTCTTACGAGCGGCTTGTTCCTTGGCAGCTTTCTCCTCGGCTTCGGCCAGGGCCTTTTTAAGGACCTCGACCTCGGTCGCCGCTCCTACACATATCATGACACTACGGTCATTACACATCATTCATTCTTTCCGAATATATAGCAAGTCACCACATACCTTGCTTGTCCTCCAGCTGCCTTCTTACAAGGCTGAGCTCTTCTTCGGTCCGCTCCAACCTCTGCTTTAGTCCGGAGACCTCCGCAACATGAGAGGTTGTGGCCAGCAACGACGCCTGCTTATTCACATAAGACATACTTAGTTAGTTCCCTGCGAAAATTACTGGATCCTTTGTTCGGGTTTTCTTTCCAAACACCGGACAGTGTCTCAGGGGCTACTGTCTATACTAGGATATTCTCTTTCGCGCCGCTTACCTCAAAACCTGTCAGCAGGCTGCTGCAGGCTTTGGTCAGTCCGCTCTTGACGGACTGAACCCTCTCAACCACCGTACCCATAAGGATACGATGTTCATCCACAATGGAAGCACCCCGTAGCGCTTCCATCAGATTATCCGGTGCCTCTGGTTGGACAGAGGTCACCGGAGGGATAGGCACACCTCCTTCACTCGAAGGAGGCTGCTCGCCGGATTCCGGAGCCGTATAGGTCTCCGGAACCGTATTCATCCAGGGGCCGAACTGAACATGGCCCCCGGGGATCTACTCCCCCATGTGTCCGGCGACCGAGGTTTCGCCCTGTGGCGCCACCCCGACGGCCTCCTAAACCTCTCCCTGGCCTGTGAAGGTCCTTTGAGACAATACCTCGTCGTCTCCCTTGGCCTTGGGAGAGTGAGCGCCGGTGGTGACTCGCTGGCCATTGCCTTTGAATCCAGCGAACCTCCTGATGAGGATCGCGGGGAGCTGTCGTGGGCCGGACTGCAATAGCATAATTCAACATATTAAACCTATGAAGAAGAGAGTCTGGATATATGGACGCATCATGATTTTTAGTATTTACGATGCGGCCAGGGGCTTGTTTCGGGGGTGCAGCTCTGGGCTGCTGTCAACATCCCGAGCAGAGTTATCCGCGAGGGAAACCTCCCCCCCTCTTGGATGCCTCTGCCTCCAGATTTGTGGAGGCCGCCCTCTTCTTCCTTCCCCCCTCAGGGGAGAGCTGATTTCTTCCTCCTACTCGTCGTCGTCTTCGGTGGCAGAGGAGGGAGTCTTGTTGTCTTTGGACGTCCTGTCCGAAGCGCCCTTGCGGCGAGGGCCACTTTTGGTCCCCTTAGCCTTCTTCTTGGCCTTCTTCTCTGGCGCCATGTAGGGCGCCGGAACCAGCATCTTCTCCAAGAGCGGGATGACTGGTTCCTCGGGCAACGAAGCCGCACACTGAATCCGCTCCGCCTTCTTCATCCAACCCTGAAAAATGAATGGTGAAGCTTAAGTATCTTCGCTAAAGAAGCAAGTAAAGGATGCATCTTGAAACGGGAAAAACTTACCGGACTGGCAGGATGGGCTAGGGCATGCCCACGGTCCTCGGTCATTGCCGGCGGTGTCTCCTTGCCCGTGAAGAGCACCTTCCATATGTCCTCATGCGTAGTTCCGAAGAACTGTTGCAGAGTCTGGTGCTTGGTCGGATCGAACTCCCATAAATGGCAAGTCCGGCTTTGGCATGGAAGGATCCGGCGAACTAGCATCACCTGGATCAAGTTGACGAGCTGGATGTTCTTGTCCACCATGCTCTGAATGCGCGTTTGCAGCGCTATTAGCTCATATGACGAAGACTAGTTCAGACCCTTCTCTAGCCAGGAGGTGAGCCGCATTGGGGCACCGGACTTGAATTCGGGAGCCGCGGCCCAAGCGGCATCGCGAGGCTCTGTGATATAGAACCAAAGTTTCTGCCACTCCTTGACAGTCTCCACGAATGTACCTTTGGGCCATGTGACATTGGGCATCTTGCTCACCGTGGCACCTCCGCACTCCGCTTGTTGGCCGTCCACCAGCTTCGGCTTCACGTTGAAGATCTTGAGCCACAGTCCGAAGTGAGGTGGAATGCGGAGGAAGGCCTCGCATACGACAATGAACGCCAAGATATTGAGGAAGGTGTTTGGGGCTAGATCGTGGAAATCTAGCCCGTAATAGAACATAAGTCCGCGGACAAAAGGGTGGAGGGGAAACCCTAACCCGCGGACGAAATGGGGGATGAACACCACCCTCTCATTGGGCTTCGGGGTGGGGACAATTTGCCCCTTGGCTGGAAGCCGGTGGGAGATTTATTTCGCCAGATACCCGGCCTCCCGAAGCTTGGTGATGTCCTTCTCCTCAATGGAGGAGGCCATCCACTTGCCTTGCCTTCCAGATCCGGACATGGTTGAGTGCTTTCTTAAGGCGGAAAAGATGAGGACTTGGGCGCTGGAGCTTGAGAATGGAGGGGCAGAGAAAGAGAGAAGGCATGGGTGAAGAAAGGGAATCCTTATCTCCTTATAAAGGCAGTGAATATCAAGCGCCTCCCCACTCACCTTAAAACTCGTCTGTTCCCAAGGGTTGTGCAAACGGCACGGTTGGATTACCCACACCCGTATTGATGAGAACCCCGCAATAAGGGGACACGATCTCCGCTTTGACAAGACGTGCCAATGAAAACCGCATCTCGAAACATGGAACGACAGATGAAAACGGTTTGAAATAATGACCAGGCAGACGGGATGTCACCTTACAAAAAGTTGTCAGCGGATTGGACTCATGAAATATTATACTCTCTGCGGTTGTGTGTGGTACTTGTATTGCAGATCCAGACACGTTCGTTGCATCCGAACACTATCTTGGAGTATCCGAAAAGGGGAACCCGCCTTGCAATGCCGAAGACAATCTGCACGCCGGACACCTCGTCATTGAAGCCTGGTTCGAGGGCTCTTGAGGAGTCTGGACTAAAGGGTGCGAGGAGTCTGGATTAGGGGTGTCCGGATGGCGGACTATGACCTTGGCGGACTCTGGACTATGAAGATCTGGATTGAAGACTTCGTCCCGTGTCCTGGATGAGACTTTCCTTGGCGTGGAAGGCAAGCTTGGCGTCTGGATATGTACATCTCCTTCCATTGTAACCGACTCTGTGTAACCCTAACCCTCTCCGGTGTCTATATAAACCGGAGGGTTTTAGTCCGTAGGACGAACAACAATCATACCATAGGCTAGCTTCTAGGGTTTAGCCTCTTTGATCTCGTGGTAGATCTACTCTTGTACTACCCATATCATCAATATTAATCAAGAAGGAGCAGGGTTTTACCTCCATCGAGAGGGCCCGAACCTGGGTAAAAACATCGTGTCCCTTGTCTCCTGTTACCATCCACCTAGACGCACAGTTCGGGACCCCCTACCCAAGATCCGCCGGTTTTGACACCGACATTGGTGCTTTCATTGAGAGTTCCTCTATGTCGTCACCTTTAGGCCCAATGGCTCCTTCGATCATCAACAACGACGCGGTCCAGGGTGAGACTTTTCTCCCCGGACAAATCTTCGTATTCGGCGGCTTTGCACTGCGGGCCAATTAAGCAGCCATCTGGAGCAGATTAAGCTTCGCCCGCCATCTGCCGATTAGGAAGTTTGAACTACATGGCCGACGTCCCCGGAGACTTGATTTTCGACGGGTTCGAGCCACAGCCATGCGTGCCGCACTGTTACGATGGGCAGGATCTAGCTCCGCCGCCGAACAGTGTCCTGGAGGCTGCACCAGTGTCCGCTCCGACCCTTAGCTCGGGCAGTTGCGCCTCGAGGGCGGGTGGCTGGACACCGCCTCGGGGCTGCAATCTCTCGTCGATCGAGCGAACACCATACTTGTCGCTGCGGCGCTTCGTGACTCAAGGTGCGGACTCCTTTCCGGACTCAACCTTCCGCCCCGCCAATCGAATCTGATTGGGCGCCAATAATGGAGTTCACCGCGCGGACATCTTTCAAAGACTCTCCTTTCGGCGACATTCTGAATTCACTAAAGTCTCTCTCTCTATCGGGAGAGCCCGGCGGATTATGGTCGGGAAGGTTGGGATGCAGACGACGAAGAAATTCAATGCCCACCCACCACCCACTTTGTAGCCACTGCCGATGATTTAACCGACATGCTTAACCCGACTCAAGACATCGATGGTATGGGCGGCGTGCGAGAGAGGCGAACGAAACCAGCGCCTATAGGCCATCGGACAACCACCCCATCTCACGATGTATACATGGTTGATACACCTAAAGGAAACGACGACGAGGAACAAAGGGACACAACGAGGGACCGTTCCCTCGAAAAGCAATCAAATCGGCGGCATAAGCGCCGCTCCAAACCCCACCTCGACAGAGAAAACAGCCATACAGACCCAGCCATAGAGCAGGGCGAACCGGCGGACGACGAACATGCCATCGAGCAAACACCCGAACAGGGCAGCTTGGATAAACAACCCGTCCCCGGCGAAGACAACAGTCCGGACGACATCACACCGGACAAGTTGCTGGAGTAGAAGAACCTCCAAAAAAGGCTCGTCGCCACTGCGCGTAGCCTGAAAAAGCAGAAGCGGCAGCTCAAAACAGCGGAAGATGCACGCAGAATTAGATGGTGCAAAGTACTCAACACCGCAGAAAAATACGGCGACAGTCGCCACACAAAGAGCTATCCGAAGCGAAAATTATTGCCAAAATTTGATGATGAGGCCTTAGAGCCTCCGCAATCAAAAAATAATAAGGAAGCCACCCGGTCGGATAAACGACCCCATGGCCAACACAGTGCGGCAAAGGATGCCGCACACAAGCCAGCACGCGATCCGCACATGGATTCACATCAAAATGATGGCCCAGCCAGATCTATCTATGGGCCAAGAAAGCAAGCTCTAGTAAGCAATGCAACACATCAAATATCCGAACATCGCGGTATGCCCAGATATAGGGGCGCCGCACACCCCTATGTTTCACCGATGAGGTGCTGGATCATGAATTTCTAGCGGGATTCAAGCCCATAAACATAGAGGCATACGACAGAACAACAGACCCTGGAGTCTGGATTGAGGATTACATCCTCCACATACACATGGCTAGAGGATATGATCTCCACGCCATAAAATACTTACCCCTCAAACTCAAAGGGCCAGCCCGACATTGGCTCAAAAGCCTTCCCCAAAACACCATCGGAAGTTGGGAAGAGCTCGAGGATGCTTTTCGGGCAAATTTTCAAGGGACTTATGTCCGACCTCCGGATGCAGATGATCTAAGTCACATAACTCAACAACCCGGAGAGTCAGCCCGGAAACTCTGGAACAGATTTCTTACTAAAAAGAACCAGCTAGTCGACTGTCCGGACGCCGAAGCCTTAGCAGTTTTCAAACACAGCGTCCGAGACGAATGGCTCGCCAGACACCTCGGCCAAGAAAAGCCAAGAACAATGGCCGCACTAACAAGCCTCATGACCCGCTTTTGCGCAGGAGAGGACAGCTGATTGGCAAGATGCAGTACCAGCGACCCAAGTACATTTGAAGTTAGGGATGGAAACGGGAAACCGCGACGCAGCAAGGACCAGCGCCGGACCAAGGGAAACAGCCTGAAGAGCACGGCAGTCAATGCCGGATTCAAAAGCTCTCGGCAAAATCAGAAAAAGCAGCCCCCAAAGATAACAGGGACGAGCTAGCTAACTTAAACAAAATCTTGGACAAGATATGTCAAGTACACAGTACTCTCGGGAAGCCTGCAAACCATACCCACAGAGATTGTTGGGTCTTCAAGCAATCCGGCAAACCCAACGCCGAACACAAGGGGCTCGACACACCAAGCGAGGACGATGACGAACCCCACAAGCAGAGCACCGGAAAACAAAAGAACTTCCCACAAGAAGTCAAAACAGTAAATTCACTTCAAGTGACAAAAAGGGAGAAAATGGTGGCGCCCATAGAGATACGCGCCACACGGCCTATCCCAGAGGAGTCCCGCCACTGGTTGTTAAAACCAATCACCTTCGACCATCAGGATTGTTGGGGAACGTAGTAATTTCAAAAATTTTCCTACGATCACGCAAGACCATGGTGATGGCATAGCAACGAGCGGGAAGAGTGTCCGTCCACGTACCCTCGTGACCGGCGCGAAGCGTTATAACAACGCGGTTGATGTAGTCGCGTCTTCACGACCCGACCGATCCAAGCACCGAGCGTCACGGCACCTCCGAGTTACGCACACGTTCAGCCGATGGCGATCCCGGACTCCGATCCAGCAAAGTGTCGGGGATGAGTTCCGTCGAGACGACGGCGTGGTGGCGATGATGATGCTCCACCGACGCAGGGCTTCGCCTAAGCTCATGACGATATGACTTCTCCAGCGCAGGGCTTCGCCTAAGCTCATGACGATGTGACGAAGTGGAATATGGTGGAAGGGGCACCGCACACGGCTAAGGAAATCAACTTGTGTGTTTTGGGTGCTCCCTGCCCCGTATATAAAGGAGCCAAGGGGAGGTGGCGGCCAAGAGGAGGCGGCGACTAAGGAGTCCTACTCCTCCGGAGTAGGACTCCCCCAATCCTAGTTGGAATAGGATTCCTGAGGGAGAGAGAGAGAGGGGGCGGCCCACCTTTCCTAGTCCTAATAGGACTAGGGGAAGAAGGGGCGCGACCACCTAGGGCTGGCCCTTCTCCTTTCCTCCAAGGCCCACTATGGGCCCATGTAGTTCCCGGGGTTCGGTAACCTCCGGTACTCGATAAATTCCGATTTCACTCGGAACCTTTCCGATGTCCAAATGTAGGCTTCAATATATCAATCTTTATGTCTCGACCATTTGAGACTCCTCGTCATATCCGTGATCACATCCGGGACTCGAACAACCTTGGTGCATCAATACTTATAAACTCATTATGACTGCCATCGAAGCGTTAAGCGTGCGGACCCTACGGGTTCGAGAACTATGTAGACATGACCGAGACACCTCTCGGTCAATAACCAATAGCGGGACCTGGATGCCCATATTGGCTCCTACATATTCTACGAAGATCTTTATCGGTCAGACCGCATAACAACATCGTTGTTCCCTTTGTCATCGGTATGTTACTTGCCCGAGATTCGATCGTCGGTATCCAATACCTAGTTCAATCTCAAATTCTTGCAAGTCTCTTTTCTCGTTCCGTAATACATCATCTCACAACTAACACATTTAGTTGCAATGCTTGCAAGGCTTATGTGATGTGCATTACCGAGAGGGCCCAGAGATACCTCTCCGACAATCGGAGTGACAAATCCTAATCTCGAAATATGCCAACCCAACATGTACCTTCGGAGACACACTGTAATGTACCTTTATAATCACCCGATTCGTTGTGACGTTTGGTAGCACCAAAAGTGTTCCTCGGCAAACGGGAGTTGCATAATCTCATAGTCATAGGAACATGTATAAGTCATGAAGAAAAGCACTAGCAACAAACTATACGATCAGGTGCTATGCTAATGGAATGGGTCATGTCAATCAGATCATTCAACCAATGATGTGATCCCATTAATCAAATAACAACTCCTTGTTCATGGTTAGGAAACATAACCATCTTTGATTAACGAGCTAGTCAAGTAGAGGCATACTAGTGACACTCTGTAGGTTTATGTATTCACACATGTATTATGTTTCCGGTTAATACAATTCTAGCATGAATAATAAACATTTATCATGATATAAGGAAATAAATAATAACATTTATTATTGCCTCTAGGGCATATTTCCTTGAGTCTCCCACTTGCACTAGAGTCAATAATCTAGTTCACATCGCCATGTGATTTAACATCAATAGTTCACATCTATATGTGGTTAACACCCATAGTTCACATCGACATGTGACCAACACCCAAAGGGTTTACTAGAGTCGATAATCTAGTTCACATCGCTATGTGATTAACACCCAAAGAGTACTAAGGTGTGATCATGTTTTGCTTGTGAGATAATTTTAGTCAGCAGGTTCATCACATTCAGAGCCGTAAGTATTTTGCAAATTTCTATGTCTACAATGCTCGCACGGAGCTACTCTAGCTAATTGCTCCCACTTTCAATATGTATCTAGATTGAGACTCGAGTCATCTAGATTAGTGTTAAAACTTGCATCGGCGTAACCTTTACGATTTAACCTTTTTCACTTCCATAATCGAGAAACATATCCTTATTCTACTAAGGATAATTTTGACCGCTGTCCATTGATCTACTCCTAGATCTCTATTGCACTCCTTGCCAATCTTAGTGGTAGGGTATGCAATAGATCTAGTACACAACATGACATACTTTATAGAACCTATGGCTGATGCATAGGAATGACTTTCATTCTCTTTCTATCTTCTGCCGTGGTCGGGTTTTGAGTCTTACTCAATCTCACACCTTGTAACACAGCAAGAACTCTTTCTTTGACTGTTTCATTTGAACTACTTCAAAATCTTGTCAAGGTATGTATTCATTGAAAAACTTTATCAAGCGTCTTGATCTATCTCTATAGATCTTGATGCTCAATATATAAGCAGCTTCACCGAGGTCTTTCTTTGAAAAACTCCTTTCAAACACTCCTTTATGCTTTGCGAATAATTCTACATTATTTCGATCAACAATATGTCATTCACATATATTTATCGAAATGCTTTGTAGTGCTCCCACTCACTTTCTTGTAAATCAGGCTTCTCCAAAAGTCATGATAAAACCATATGCTTTGATCACACTATCAAAGCGTTTATTCCAACTCGAGATGCTTGCACCAGTCCATAGATGGATCGCTGGAGCTTGCACATTTTGTTAGCTCCTTTAGGATTGACAAAACCTTCTCGTTGCATCATATACAACTCTTCTTTAATAAATCCATTAAAGAATGTAGTTTTGACATCCATTTGCCAGATTTCATAAAATGTGGCAATTGCTAACATGATTCGACAGACTTAAGCATCGCTACAATTGAGAAAATCTCATTGTAGTCAACACCTTGAACTTGTCAAAAACCTTTTTGCGACAAGTCGAGCTTTGTAGATAGTAACACTACTATCAGTGTCCGTCTTCCTCTTGAAGATCCATTTATTCTCAATGGCTTGCCGATCATCGGGCAAGTCAACCAAAGTCCATACTTTGTTCTCATACATGGATCCCATCTCAGATTTCATGGTCTCAAACCATTTCGCGGAATCTGGGCTCATCATCGCTTCCTCATAGTTCGTAGGTTCATCATGTTCCAGTAACATGACTTCCGAATATGATTACCGCACCACCCCAGTGCGGATCTTACTCTGGAAGACCTCGAGGTTTTGGTAGCAACTTGATTTGAAGTTTCATGATCATCATCATTAACTTCCTCACTAATTGGTGTAGGAATCACTTTGAACTGATTTACGTGATGAACTACTTTCCAATAAGGAGAAGGTACAATTACCTCATCAAGTTCTACTTTCCTCCCACTCACTTCTTTCGAGAGAAACTTCTTCTCTAGAAAGGATCCATTTAACAACGAAAAACTTGCCTTCGGATCTGTGATAGAAGGTGTACCCAATAGTTTCCTTTGGGTATCCTATGAAGACGCATTTCTCCGATTTGGGTTCGAGCTTATCGGTGAAAACTTTTCACATAAGCATCACAACTCAAACTTTAAGAAACGACACTTAGGTTTCTTGCTAAACCATAGTTCATACGGTGTCATCTCAGCGGTTTAGATGGTGCCCTATTAAACGTGAATGCAGCTGTCTTTAATGCATAACCCCAAAGCGATAGTGGTAAATCGGTAAGATACATCATAGATCGCACCATATCAAAATAAAATACTGATTCTGACGTTCGGACACACCATAACGTTGTGGTGTTCGGTGGCGTGAGTAGTGAAACTATTTCACATTGTTTTAATGAAGACCAAACTCGTAACTCAAATATTTTTCCTCTGCGATCATATCGTAGAAACTTTATTTTCTTGTTACGATGATTTTCCACTTCACTCTGAAATTCTTTGAACCTTTCAACTATTTCAGACTTATGTTTCATCAAGTAGATATACCCATATCTGCTCAAATCATCTTGTGAAGGTCGAGAAAATAACGATACTTGCCACGAGCATCAACACTCATTGGATCGCATACATCGGTATGTATTATTCCCAATAAGTCGAGAGCTTGTTCCATTGTTCCGGAGAAGCGGAGTTTTAGTCATCTTGCCCAAAAGGCACGGTTCGCAAGCATCAAATGATTCATAATCAAGTGATTCCAAAAGCCCATCGGCATGGAGTTTTCTTCATCGCTTTACACCAATATGACCTAAGCGGCGATTACCACAAATAAGTTGCACTATCATTATTAACTTTGCATCTTTTGGTTTCAATATTATGAATATGTGTATCACTATGATCGAGATCCAATGAACCATTTTCATTGGGTGTGTAACCATATAAGGTTTTATTCATGTAAGCAGAACAACAATTTATTCTCTTACTTAAATGAATAACAGTATTGCAATAAACATGATCAAATCATATTTATGCTCAACACCAAATAACACTTATTTAGGTTCCACACTAATCCCGAAAGTATAGGGAGTGTGCGATGATGATCATATCAATCTTGGAACTACTTCCAACACTTATCGTCACTTCCCTTTAACTAGTTTCTGCTTCATTACGCAACTCCGTTTGAGTTACTACTCTTAGCAACCGAACCAGTATCAAATCTTGAGGGTTGCTATGAACACTAGTAAAATACACATCAATAATCTATATATCAAATATAACCTTGTTCACTTTGCCATCCTTATTATCCACCAAATATTCAGGGTAGTTCCGCTTCGGTGACCAGTTCCATTGCAGCAAAAGTACTCGGTCTCGGGCTTAGGTCTAGACTTGGGTTTCTTCACTCGAGCAGCAACTTGCTTGCCGTTCCTTTTGAAGTTCCCTTCTTCCCTTTGCCATTTTACTTGAGACTAGTGGTCTTGTCAACCATCAACACTTGATGTTTTCTTGATTTCTACCTTCGCCGATTTTAGCATCGCGAAGAGCTCGAGAATCTTTTTCGTCATCCCTTGCATACTATAGTTCATCACGAAGTTCTACTAACTTAGTGATGGTGACTAGAGAATTCATCAATCACTATCTTATCTGGAAGATTAACTCCCACTTGATTCAAGTGATTGAAATACTCGGACAATCTGAGCACATGCTCACTAGTTGAGCGATTCTCCTCCATCTTTTAGCTATAGAACTTGTTGGAGACTTCATATCTCTCAACTCGGGTATTTGCTAAAAATATTAACTTCAATTCCTGGAACATCTCATATGGTCCATGGCGTTCAAAACGTCTTTGAAGTCCCGATTCTAAGCCGTTAAGCATGGTGCACTAAACTATCAAGTAGTCATCACATTGAGCTAGCCAAACGTTCATAACGTCAGATATCGCTCATATTGAGCTAATAAACGTTCATAACGTCGCATCTGCTCCTGCAATAGGTCTGTCACCTAGCGGTGCATTAAGGACATAATTCTTACTGCAGCAATGAGGATAAACCTCATATTACGGATCCAATCCGCATTATTGCTACTAACATTTTTCAATACAATTTTCTCTAGGAACATATAAAAGCATAGGGAAGCAACAACGCGAGCTATTGATCTACAACATAATTTGTAAAATACTACGGGACTAAGCTCATGATAAATTAAAGTTCAATTAATCATATTACTTAAGAACTCCCACTTAGAAAGACATCTCTCTAGTCATCTAAGTGATCACGTGATCCAAATCAACTAAACCATGTCCGATCATCACGTGAGATGGAGTAGTTTCAATGGTGAACATCAATATGTTGATCATATCTACTATATGATTCACGCTCGACCTTTCGGTCTCCGTGTTCGAGGTCATATCTTATATGCATAGCTCGTCAAGTATAACTTGAGTATTCGCGTGCAAACTGTTTTGCACCCGTTGTATTTGAGCGTAGAGCCTATCACACCCGATCATCACGTGGTGTCTCGGCCACGAAGAACTTTCGCAGCGGTGCATACTCGGGAGAACACTTCTTGATAATTTTGGTGAGAGATCATCTTATAATGCTACCGTCAATCAAAGCAAGATAAGATGCATAAAGGATTAACATCACATGCAATCAATATAAGTGATATGATATGGCCATCATCATCTTGTGCTTGTGATCTCCATCTCCGGCAAATCATGATCACCATCGTCACCGGTAGCGACACCTTGATCTCCATCGTAGCATCGTTGTCGTCTCGCCAACTATTGCTTCTCGACTATCGCTACTACTTAGTGATAAAGTAAAGCAATTACATGGCGTTGCATTTCATACAATAAGCGACAACCATATGGCTCCTGCCGATTGCCGATAACTTCGGTTACAAAACATGATCATCTCATACAATAAAATATAGCATCACGTCTTGACCATATCACATCACAACATGCCCTGCAAAAACAAGTTAGGCGTCCTCTACTTTGTTGTTGCAAGTTTTACGTGGCTGCTACGGGCTGAGCAAGAACCGTTCTTACCTCGCATCAAAGCCACAGCGATACTTCGTCAAATAGACTCCGTTTAACCTTCTCAAGGACGGGCGTAGCCACACTCAGTTCAACTAAAGTGAGAGAGACAGACACCCGCCACCACCTTTAAGCAACGAGTGCTCACAGCGGTGAAACCAGTCTCGCGTAAGCGTCTGGCGTAATGTCGGTCGGGCGCTTCATCTCACAATACCGCTGAACCAAAGTATGACATGCTGGTAGGTAGTATGACTTGTATCGCCCACAACTCACTTGTGTTCTACTCGTGCATATGACATCAACGCATAAAACCAGGCTCGGATGCCACTGTTGGGGAACGTAGTAATTTCAAAAATTTTCCTACGATCACGCAAGACCATGGTGATGGCATAGCAACGAGGGAAGAGTGTCCGTCCACGTACCCTCGTAGACCGAAAGCGGAAGCGTTATAACAACGCGGTTGATGTAGTCGTACGTCTTCACGACCCGACCGATCCAAGCACCGAGCGTCGGCACCTCCGAGTTCTGCACACGTTCAGCCGATGGCGATCCCGGACTCCGATCCAGCAAAGTGTCGGGGATGAGTTCCGTCGACCTGACGGCGTGGTGGCGATGATGATGCTCCACCGACGCGGGGCTTCGCCTAAGCTCATGACGATATGACTTCTCCAGCGAGGGCTTCGCTTAAGCTCATGACGATATGACCAAGTGGAATATGGTGGAAGGGGCACCGCACACGGCTAAGGAAATCAACTTGTGTGTTTTGGGGTGCTCCCTGCCCCGTATATAAAGGAGCCAAGGGGAGGTGGCCGCCAAGAGGAGGAGGCGCGCAAGGAGTCCTACTCCTCCGGGAGTAGGACTCCCCCAATCCTAGTTGGAATAGGATTCCCGAGGAGAGAGAGAGAGGGGGGGCCCACCTTTCCTAGTCCTAATAGGACTAGGGAAGAAGCGCGCGACCACCTAGGGCTGGCCCTTCTCCTTTCCTCCAAGGCCCACTATGGGCCCATGTAGTTCCCGGGGGTTCGGTAACCTCCGGTACTCGATAAATTCGATTTCACTCGGAACCTTTCCGATGTCCAAATGTAGGCTTCAATATATCAATCTTTATGTCTCGACCATTTGAGACTCCTCGTCATATCCGTGATCACATCCGGGACTCGAACAACCTTGATGCATCAATACTTATAAACTCATTATGACATCGCCGAAGCGTTAAGCGTGCGGACCCTACGGGTTCGAGAACTATGTAGACATGACCGAGACACCTCTCGGTCAATAACCAATAGCGGGACCTGGATGCCCATATTGGCTCCTACATATTCTCGAAGATCTTTATCGGTCGGACCGCATAACAACATCGTTGTTCCCTTTGTCATCGGTATGTTACTTGCCCGAGATTCGATCGTCGGTATCCAATACCTAGTTCAATCTCGTTCTTGGCAAGTCTCTTTTCTCGTTCCGTAATACATCATCTCACAACTAACACATTTAGTTGCAATGCTTGCAAGGCTTATGTGATGTGTATTACCGAGAGGGCCCAGATACCTCTCCGACAATCGGAGTGACAAATCCTAATCTCGAAATATGCCAACCCAACATGTACCTTCGAGACACACGTAATGTACCTTTATAATCACCCGATTCGTTGTGACGTTTGGTAGCACCAAAAGTGTTCCTCGGGCAAGCAGGAGTTGCATAATCTCATAGTCATAGGAACATGTATAAGTCATGAAGAAAAGCACTAGCAACAAACTATACGATCAGGTGCTATGCTAATGGAATGGGTCATGTCAATCAGATCATTCAACCAATGATGTGATCCCATTAATCAAATAACAACTCCTTGTTCATGGTTAGGAAACATAACCATCTTTGATTAACGAGCTAGTCAAGTAGAGGCATACTAGTGACACTCTGTAGGTTTATGTATTCACACATGTATTATGTTTCCGGTTAATACAATTCTAGCATGAATAATAAACATTTATCATGATATAAGGAAATAAATAATAACATTTATTATTGCCTCTAGGGCATATTTCCTTCAAGGATTACTCTAGAAGTATCCGGAACGCGGGCTGGACTGCCTTGGTATTAGATCCGATAATTGACGGACTCCACTTTGCACAAGTCCTGATGGACGGCGGCAGTGATCTAAACCTGATATATCAGGACACAATCCACAAACTGGGGATAGACCAAACAACAATTAAATCAAAGCAACACTTCCTTTCAAGGGGTGGCGCTGAGCCTAGATGCCCATTATGCGGGCTCTCTCTGTTAGAAGTTATGTTCGGCTCACCCGACAACTTCCGTCGCGAAAAGCTAACCTTCCACATCGCCCCATTTACAAGCAGCTATCAAGCACTACTGGGACGCGAAGCTTTCACCCGCTTTAATGCAATACCGCATTATGCATCCCTTATACTTAAAATGCCCGGTCCACGAGGCATCATCTCATTAAAGGGAAATATCGAGTGTTCCTCGAGCATGGAAGATTGTGCGGCTGCATTAACAGCCACACACTAAACCGGCCTCATTAGGGAAAACACCTAAACAGGTCGTTCAGACCCCGGACATGGTTAGACGAGTCCGGCGTAAGGGCTTACCAGCCGCATACCCACGTTCAAGGGGCTCCGCACATGTACAACAAGAGACAATAAAGCTCAATTTTATTCATTTTAAAAAAAAGTACTTTGTTTATTTAATGTAACGTACGTTTTCGCACGATTTTTTTTCAACTAAGTTCCTCTCTTTTACAGATGAACACCGTGCTACACCCGTCCAGGACACGACACAACGGAGACACAGGCGCAGACGTGCAGTAGGGACCCGTTGCAAGGATTCTTTTCAGATTAAGACCCTGCGTAAACCTTTTTTACTGTCTCTTGTTGATACACATCCCCCGGTTTCTTGCTATAACCGAGGTGGAGGCTGGCGTCTTGGCATCGGCCACGTCAGAACTTTGCGCGTACCTAGATACCAGGGGCTTATTAATAAGGGCGTTATTCAGCCTGTTTTCATAAAGACCGAATACCTTAGGGAGTGTTCGGCGTCGCGAGTTTGGCCTTATATGCATCAGCTCCGAATCATGTCTTTGGTCAAATGTTGGGTTTGCCCGGCTCCTGTGTTTTGCTGCCTTACGTTCCGCTCTATCGGCTAAGGCGGCCCGGAGAACTCTCGTGATTGTGCCTCGGTTCGGCGGCGAGCACCTCGATGAAAGCCAAAACTGATCATGATGTAGCGTGAGACTGGTCAACCACTGATGACACACCGAATCTTTAGGATTCCTCCGCATTAACGAAGGGCGTTTCGGTCAGGCACACACGCCCGAATTGGGCGAAGCGGTGCCCCTAGGGGCTATATAGTAGCCCCACCGTCAAACTCCTATGGCTAAGTGAAAGTGATAAAGCATTATAGTCTGGTTGCCTAGTTAGCTCGCTATCACCTCCTTTATAGGACCAAGGCGTTGGATCAAGTGTGAAAATCGCCTTTTGCGAACACCCCGCATTATATGCGTGGGGGCTGAAGTCAAGACTGCCATCTTTCGGGTTATATACACATATACATTAACGGCCGCACAGAGGTATTTTAATTCTTGCAGGCACAAGTATAAAAAGCTTTTATATTCCATCGAAACATTGTCTTACAATTATACATGTTATTCGAACATGATGTCCTTCGAGCACTGACGAGCGCCCTGCAGAACTTCCTGAAAATAGTGCTCGGCAGGTATTCGGCTCCCGTCCGAATCTTGGGATGTAACGTCGGTGGTCTTCATCTCCGCCCAGTATGTCTTGGCACGGGCTAGAGCCATCCGCGCACCCTCTATGCAAGCTGACCTCTTCATTGCATTGATACGGGGCACTGCACCAAGGAACTGCTGCACCAAACCAAAATAACTCTTCGGCTCAGGCCCCTCCGGCCACCGATGGCTCACGACTTCCTTCATAGCGAGTCCGGATAACCTATTCAGCTCCGCCCATTCGGCCAATCGCTCGGATAATGGAAGTGGGCGCTCTGGATTGTGGAACTGCGACCAAAAAAGCTTTTCCATTTCGTGATCCTTTTGATCTCGGAAGTGTTCGGCCGCGTCCGCGACACTTGCCGCCAAATCCAGATAAGTATCCGCCGCACTCCACAGCTGGTCCAACTGAGCATACCTAGGATCCCCGAACTTCATCCGCAACATGAAGGGCTTTCCAGCCGCGATATCTCCGGCCTGACGTAGCTCCTTCTTCATGGCTCTCATTGCAGAGCGAGCATCCTTGGCCTCGGTAGTGGCCTTCTCTAGGTCCTTTTGTTCCGCCCGATCTTTCTTTTCAAGAAGCTTACAGCGGTCGGCAGCATCCTTCAACTTCATCGCCATCTCGGCCATTTCCTTCCTGCTTCGGCAGTGAGCAGCCTGTTCGGCTTTCAGCTCTTCGGCCGCCTTCAAGGCAGCCGCATCACTTTTTCTGGCCTGCTCCTTGGCTCGGGCGAGTTCCGCCCGAAGGTTCTCCATGGCAGCGGCACCATCTGCAGCAAGCATACATGTTGTAAGGCAAGGTCATCAAGCCACCTTACCTGGTGTCCGCGGAGAAAATTTCATACCTTGCGACTCGCCCAACCGCTTGTTGACAAGCGCGATGACGGCATCCGCCACGTCAACTTGCCACTTTAGCTCGGCAAATTCATCAGTCCGGCTAGCCACCGGACACTTCACCACCTACATAGGAAGAACGACATGTTATACTAAGATTATGATCCTCGGCGCGATGTCATCTTTGACAACGCACCGAGTCTCAGGGGCTACTATCTATAGAGGGCGCATCTTTTTATATGCGGAACTGTCAAAAGGTACATCATTTCCCGTACCTCAAAACCTGTCAGTAAACTCCTGACGGCCTCGTGCAACCCGCTCTCCGCGGATGAAATCCTTTCAATCACCGTGCCCATCAATGCACGATGTTCTTCTGAGATAGACGCTCGCCCGAGCAGATCCTTCAAATCCTCCGACCGTGCACCGGACGGTGCCAGACTCGTCTGATGGCCTTTTTCGAAGGTCGGGCATGGAGGGCTTTGGGGAGCCATACGGCTGCTTTTCGGCCCTGCCGGATTTGGAGAAACCCTCCGCGACGACACCTCAGGGTCGCCCGCCTCGCAAGGCGGTACGACAGGAGGGGGCGTTCCGCTCTCCATCATCTTCGGACGAAGATCCCCTGAAGATGAGCTCTGCTGCGAAGGGCGGAGATCCGAACTACAAGGTAAAAATTCAGTTGTCTTTCTCAGGAATAAAATAGGGATGTCTCTTATTTGGAAACTCCCCTCTCTACTTACGGCTCATTTGGAGGCTGATCCCTTGAGGGCACAAAGTCGGCCGAGGCACTTCCCGCCGAGGACCCTCTGACGAAGATCTCTTCCCCCGCTTTGAGACCATGGTCTCCGGGTCTTCAGAGGCGGTCCTCTTCTTTCCCTGGATAGAGGGATTCTCGATCCCTCCTTTCCAGATAGTCTCCTTCGAGGAGACGGTAGCTTCCTTGTTCCCCCATTCGCCTTCTTCCAAAGGCGCAACCTCCAGCATCCTGGTTAACACGGGATCCGGCGTGGTCTCGAGGAGGGGGGCCGGACACCTGATCAGCTTTGCTTTCGCTATCCACTCCTATTTCAAGGGACAGCTCCTTTAAGGGCAATTTTATGACAAATATACGGATAGCGTGTCCTGGTGCAGGGCTACTTACTTGAGTATCCGGGCGATTGAAGCTTTGACCTGCGTCCTCGGTCAGGTCCGGACACATTGCTTGTGATCCGAAGAACAATTTATACATCTCCATGGGCGTCATGCCCGTAAAGTGTTGGAGAGCTCGTGGTCCCTCTGGATTAAACTCCCACAGGCGGAGGGGGCGGCGTTTGCAGGGCATAGTGCGGCGAATCAACATGACCTGCGCCACTACGACCAGGTTGATGTGTCTTTTTTGGAGATCTTGAATGCGGCCCTGCAACAAGGGCACGTCCTTGGACGGCCCCCAGTCGAGCCCTTTATTGACCCATGACGCCAGCCGTGGGGGAGGACCCGAGCGAAAGACAGGAGGCGCCACCCACTTGTTGCCCTAGGTGTTGTGATATAAAACCACTCTCGTTGCCATAAGCTGAACTCCTCTTGAAAAGAGCCCTCGGGCCATGGAGCGTCAGCATTCTTGCTTATAGCAGCCCCTCTGCACTCCGCTTGCCGCCCCTTGATCATCTTCGGCTCTACTTTGAAGGTCTTGAGCCACAAGCCGAAGTGAGGGGTAATGCAGAGGAAGGCTTCGCACATGATGATGAACGATGAAATGTGGAGGATGGACTCCGGATCCAAGTCATGAAATTCTAACCCATAATAAAACATGAGCCCCCTCATGAAGGGGTCCGTCGGGAAGCCTAACCCCCGAAGGGAGTGAGACGTGAACACCACGCTCTCACCAGGCTTGGGAGTGGGAATAACCTGCCCTTGAGCAGGCAGCCTATGCGAGATTTTGCCGGTTAAATACCTGGCATCTCTCAGCTTTTGCACGTCATCTTCCGTAACGGAGGAAGGCATCCACCGGCCTTGAAGGTCGGAGCCGGACATCATCGAAGGTCCGAAGCGCCTAAATCTGGAGCTTTGGGTGTTGGAACTCAAGGCGAGGGGCGGATTTGATTGGGATTGAAAGAAAGGAGTAGAGCCTTGGTCTCTTTATAAAGAGGTTGAATACCAAGAGCCCTCCCCCGTGACCGTTTGGGACTCGCCTTCGATAGAGGAGACGTGCCAACGGGCGCGATTGGGTTACCCACGCCCGTATTGATGAGAATCCTGGAATAAGGGGACACGATCTCTGCTTTGACAAGACGTGCCAAGGAAACCGCCTCGCCAAACGCTACTGAGGTGGGACAAGAAAACGATTCAATAAAGGCTTGGCCGTGGTGTGATGACATCTTTGCGAAATCGCCAGCAGATTAGATTTGTGTATATATTGTTCTCTCTACGGTGGTATGTGGAAATTATTTTGCAGAGCCGGACACTATCCTTGTGTTCAAAATCTTCTATGAAGTATTCAGAGGAGGAACCCGCCTTGCAATGCCGATGACAATATGCGCGCTAGACTCGTCGTAATTGAAGCCTGGTTCAGGGGCTACTAAGGGAGTCCTGGATTAGGGGGTGTCCGGATGGCCAGACTATGACCTTCGGCCGGAATCCTGGACTATGAAGATACAAGATTGAAGACTTCGTCCCGTGTCCGGATGGGACTTTCCTTGGCGTGGAAGGCAAGCTTGGCGATACGGATATGTAGATGTCCTTCCATTGTAACCGACTCTATGTAACCCTAACCCTCTCCGGTGTCTATATAAACCGGAGGATTTTAGTCCGTAGGACGAACAACAATCATACCATAGGCTAGCTTCTAGGGTTTAGCCTCTCTGATCTCGTGGTAGATCTACTCTTGTACTACCCATATCATCAATATTAATCAAGCAGGAGTAGGGTTTTACCTCCATCGAGAGGGCCCGAACCTGGGTAAAAACATCGTGTCCCTTGTCTCCTGTTACCATCCGCCTAGAGCACAGTTCGGGACCCCCTACCCGAGATCCGCCGGTTTTGACACCGACAGGGTCCTCGGGCGTCCGGCATGTTGGACATGGGCCGGACTAATGGGCTGTGAAGATACAAGACCGAAGAATCTCTTCCGTGTCCGGATGGGACTCTCCTTGGCGTGGAAGGCAAGCTTGGCATCCAAATATGAAGATTCCTTTCTCTGTAACCGACGTTGTACAACCCTAATCCCCTCCGGTGTCTATATAAACCGGAGGGCTTAGTCCGAAGAGGGCAGATAGTCATACAGGCTAGACTTCTAGGGTTTTAGCCATTATGATCTCGTGGTAGATCAACTCTTGTAATACTGCTATCGTACATCCACGTTGATGGAGACTTCAACCCCCCGGCGGCCACCACACCCCCCTGTCACTGTCCACTCCGGAAGTGGCAGCCACCACATAGTCATGGAGAGTCTCCTCCATTGGGACTTCTCTCCGGGTTTGGCGATTGAATCTCAGGTACGTGACAAGTTTGGGTCCACGGTGCACTTCTCCTCGGCCAATCCTAGATCCTCCAAGGAATTCTTCCTTGTCGTCTCGTTCTCGTCAGCATCATTCACGTTCACAGAGGAATCAGTGGCCCTCACGCTCCAATCTTGCATCAGTGGTCTCAGTTCAAAATTTAGGGTTTTGCAGCTAAGTGATCGCCGTTTGTGGTTCTCGGTAGCCTCAAATCGTGTGGGTCATTTTATTTATGGACTTAAGGATCGGATTTGGCCAGATTTCATTTGTCATTTTCATCTATTTCGTAGAGTTATTGATTCAAGTTGTGTTCGTTCTGAGATTGGTTGGCATGCGGATAGTTTTCTTCCCGAGGTGGGCTTTCGTCCTATAACTATTAAATCTAGATGGCTTCAAGATCATCAGAGTAACTTTGATCAGCTGAAAATGGATGTTCAACCCCCGGTGCCTTTGCGATGTGATAAACAATTTTCCTCGCCGGAGTTGAGCCGGCCGCCGAAGGCATCTCTTTTGGTCAGTTCAACTTTCCGATGATTGCGGATCCGGAGCTGAATATCCGGATAGGGGATTTTATTTGTTCTGGAAAGGATAGTTTGCAAGTCATGCCTTCTTTCAAGAGATCTCGTTTCAGGGAGTCCTACTGGAATTCAATTTCAGATGAAAAGCTATATCATATTATGGATGGTTGGCAAGCGGGTTATTCTGATGTTGATGTTTCCTCTATGGTCCAGATAAAAGATGTGCCGACTCAGGAATATATTGATTCTCGTCTGCTGAAATGCTTAAGCTACTCTCGTCATGGCCATCTTGCATCAGACTGCCTAGGTACATTTTGCCAACATTGCATTCGTCTCATCGATCAATGTTTATGTCATGAATATCAGTATGATCGGATAGATACATGCATGTTGGGCCGTAAGCTACATACCTTCCTAGTGTGTAATCGTATCGATCATTATAGTACTAGTTGTCCTGGGCTTAAGAGGTGCCAATCTTGTAGCTTATTGGGTCATACTGCCTGCCGGGGGGGTTGGAATGGGCCAATTTACAGTTGGCGGCAAAAGAGCTTCAAACTACCTATGCCTGGTTTTGGGGAACGAAAAGATATCAACCGCCCAGGTTGGCGGGATATACACGGTAAAAATCAGGGTCAGTTATCGAAAGTGAAAGAGAAAATCCCGTGTACTAGTGACATGGCTATCCCTCATTGCCTGTTGATACGACTCCCTCCCCCCGCAGTTGTCAACTCCATCGCCCTGGGGGCCCAATCAGACGCAGTCTTCCTAGTATCGTCCACCTCCCCTCCCTCCTCTGCTCCTGCCTCGCCTTCCCCTGTTCCAAGCCCGGAGCCCTCGAAAAACCCTAGTGGTGCCGCCATGGCGAACTTTCAGGTCAGGCCTTTTGCCTTCACCCTTGTCGGATCACACATTGAGCGCGGGCCATATCATCGTCTGTAGAGGAGCACTATGGTTGTGGATGATCCGCCGTTGAACCACGAAAGGTACACTCTGATTGAGATTGCCCCCCTGTACTAGATCATCAGAAGAGGTAATGGTTAGAGGAAGTTTGTCGGATCATTAGGGAGGATCTGGAGTATCAGACTGAGGACGAGTTTTTCTATCCGATTGCAGTAGGCCGCGTTGCTTTTCTTGATGTTCAGAGTAGAGATGATGCCATTAGAGAGGGCCGCATGCTTTAACTGAAGATTCTTACTTCACTTTAATCCCCCATGATGAAGGGATTAACATGAGAATGCCTGTTTTTCAATATGAAGTTTGGATCTTGATACTTGCTTTTCCTATGGATTACATGACTGAACACTATGTTCATAAGGCGGTTTCTCGCTTTGGTAAACTGCTGGCTTGGCCAAGACTGAACGAAAACAAAGCTAGAGTGCTTGTTAAATGTCACATCAAAGATATTGCGGAAGTTCCTCATAGTTTGCTTGTCACCAAAGTTGGATTGCTGCCAGGACTGGGCCGCTCCTGGTCCGTCCCTGTATATGTGTTGAATGGCAGAGACACTGTACCTGGCCTGCAAGGGACTAAAGATACTCCGCCACTCCTGAATGCGTCTCCGCATCCGTACACTCTGTCGTACTATACTATCATGCAACAAGCTAGGATCAATGAGATGGAGGCCCAGCAAGCAGCTAATGAGGCGGCTTGGAATGGCAATGAGCAAGCCCACGATCAGGTGCAAGCCAATGGTTGGAGTTCATGGCCAGTGATACCACCTCCGTACACAGGTTTTAGTTTCAGAACTTACTTTGAATATGATGGACCGTCTCTGATGGATGGTGTGCCACAAGAGCACAACCTAGTGGACAATCTGTCTGATGTTTGGTCTGAATTTTCATATGTGGAGGATTTGGCTGATAGTTTCATCAATGGTGCTCCTTCTGCGGCTCATGCCTTTGTCAGAGCTGGAGGCTCTGTAACTGCTATGTTCTTTGCTTCTGACAGTGATCTGCTTTCATGGATGGGTGGTATGCTCAAGAGGATCTATACCCGCGCTATATTACCTGCTGAGTCTCCCAGTACAACATGTTTCCCACTCAATCCATTCATTGTTATTCAGTTTCAGCTTGATCGTGTGTGCATGGCTCTGCTCGCCCAAGTGAGGCCGGAAACTGATGTTTTTGGACGCATCTTCAGTTCAGCTTTTAGTGTTGAAAGTGCAACTATCCCTAGGTGGTTTTGGTAATTCATAACAACATATAGCTCATTGAGCTAATGCTATTCCAAGACAAATATTTCAGGAAAGCTTAATGAATGGCATGGCATGGATGATGAAAGTGGATCCCTCAAAATATCAAGGACAAAGGATTGGCTCAAGCTCAAAAGCTCAAGACTCTACATTTTACATTTTAGTGATCCAAGATCACATTGAGTCTATAGGAAAAGCCAATACTATCAAGGAGGGATGAGGTGTTGCTTAATGAGCCTTTTGCTTCATGTGCTTAGTGATATGCTCCAAAACCCTCCACTACTTTCTCACATCCACATATGATCTAAACCTAAAGTCAAACTCGGCCCTACCGATTCTTTCTATCCGGCGCCACCGAGTTCAGATGTCTTAGCCACTGCCACAAACCCTGGGCAAATCGGTCTCACCGATAGGGATCTCGGTCTTACTGAGATGGGATTGTAATCTCTCTGTTTCCCTTTCGTAACTTTTCGGTCTCACCGAAAGAGCAAATCGGTCCCACCGAGATTACAATGTAAACTCTTTGTTTCCCTTTTGTAACATTTCGGTCTCACCGAAAAGAGCAAATCGGTCCCACAGAGTTTACCTGACCAACTCTCTGGTTAGCTAATTATCAAATTCGGTCTCACCGAGTTTGTGTAATCGGTCTCACCGAGATTACGTTATGCCCTAACCCTAGCCATATCGGTCCTACCGAGTTGCATGTCAGTCCCACCGAAAACCCTAACGGTCACTAGGTTTACTAAATCGGTCTGACCGAGTTTGATAATTCGGTCCCACCGAGTTTGGTAAATTATGTGTAACGGTTAGATTTTGTGTGGAGGCTATATATACCCCTCCACCTCCTCTTTATTCGTGGAGAGAGCCATCAGAACAAACCTACACTTCCAACTTACCAGTTCTGAGAGAGAACCACCTACTCATGTGTTGAGGCCAAGATATTCCATTCCAACCATATGAATCTTGATCTCTAGCCTTCCCCAAGTTGCTTTACACTCAAATCTTCTTTCCACCAGATCCAAATCTTATGAGAGAGAGTTGAGTGTTGGGGAGACTATCATTTGAAGCACAAGAGCAAGGAGTTCATCATCAACACACCATTTGTTACTTCTTGGAGAGCGGTGTCTCCTAGATTGGCTAGGTGTCACTTGGGAGCCTCCGACAAGATTGTGGAGTTGAACCAAGGAGTTTGTAAGGGCAAGGAGATCGCCTACTTCGTGAAGATCTACCGCTAGTGAGGCAAGTCCTTCGTGGGCGACGGCCATGGTGGGATAGACAAGGTTGCTTCTTCGTGGAACCTTCATGGGTGGAGCCCTCCGTGGACTCACAAGAACTTACCCTCGTGGGTTGAAGTCTCCATCAACGTGGATGTACGATAGCACCACCTATCGGAACCACGACAAAAACATCCGTGTCTCCAATTGCGTTTGGATCCTCCAAACCCTTCCCTTTACATTCTTGCAAGTTGCATGCTTTATTTTCCGTTGCATATATACTCTTTGCATGCTTGCTTGAATTGCGTGATGATTGCTTGAATTGTTCAAAGATAGCTAAAATCCGCCAAGTCTAAAATTGGGAAAAGGCATAACTTTTAATTGGTCAAGTAGTCTAATCACCCCCCCTCTAGACATACTTCAAGGTCCTACAAGTGGTATCAGAGCTTTGGTCTCCATTTGCTTTGATTTCCATAGCTTTTGGTGGTCATAGCCTTGGTTTAACAACCTAGGAGAGTATGGCGTCTAGCGAGGGAAATTATCACCGTAGAGGTCCTTACTTTGATGGCACTAATTTTGCTAGTTGGAAGCATAAGATGAAAGTGCATATTCTCGGACATAACCCCGCTGTTTGGGCTATTGTGTGTATTGGCTTGCAAGGTGAATTCTTTGATGGGAGAGAACCGAACCGTGAAGCTAGTGCGGAAGAGTTGAAGATGTAGAAATACAATGCTCAAGCTTGTGATATCCTCTTCAACGGACTGTGCCCCGAAGAATTCAACAAAATCAGCCGTCTTGTGAATGCAAAGGAAATTTGGGATACTTTGATTGATATGCATGAAGATACCGACTCCGTCAAGGAATCCAAGTTGGATGTGCTCCAAAGTCAGCTTGACAAGTTCAAAATGAAGGATGGTGAAGGTGTCGCTGAAATGTACTCTAGGCTTGCTCTTATCACAAATGAGATTGCCGGCTTAGGAAGTGAAGAGATGACCGACAGATTCATCATCAAGAAGATCCTAAGAGCATTGGATGGAAAATATGATACCGTGTGCACATTGATCCAAATGATGCCAAATTACAAAGATCTCAAGCCAACGGAAGTCATTGGAAGAAAATTGTTGCTCATGAGATGTCACTCAAGGATAAGGAGGAACTTCACAACAAGTCAAGTGGTGCTTACAAAGCCTCATGTGAAGCCCCCACATCATCAAGTGAGAAACAAACCTTCAATGAAGAATTGAGCTTAATGGTGAAGAACTTCAACAAATTCTACAAGAGTAGAAGTAAAGAAAGAAGCTCCAAGTCAAGGTCCTACAATGACAAAAGATCTTCTAGTCGAGAGCGAAATTGCTACAATTGTGGGAGACCCGGACACTATTCCAATGAGTGTACGGCACCCTACAAAAGAAGAGAAGATTCTCCCAAGAGAAGAAGTAGAAGAGAAGAATCACCACCAAGAGAGAGAAGGAGTAGAGATGATCGTTATGAACGAAGACCCTCACGGAGAAGCAAGGATTCAGAAAGGAAGGACAAGTCATCAAAGAGCTACACAAAATGAAGACATCAAGCTCATGTTGGTGAATGGGTATCCGCTCCGACTCGACAATCACTCCGAGAGAAGCTATCACTCCGACTCGAATACACTCAAGATGAAGGTGTTGCGGTTTAGCACTTGTGTCAACCAACTCCTCGACATATTTGAATCACCAAATGAAGGAATTGGAAGATGCTTCATGGCCAAAGGTCCTAAGGTAACACACCCCAAGTATGTTGATTTTAATAGTGATGAAGATGACTTGCTAGGTGATGATGATTTACTTGTTGACAACTCTAGTGATGAATACTATGATGAAACGTCAATTAATCATGCTAATCAATATGAAACGAATGACAATGATAAGGAGAAAATTGAGCGTCTAACTAAAGAACTAAACACTCTTAAGTTAGCTCATGAAACTATCTTCGAAGAACATCGAGAACTTTTAAGGGCTCATGAGAAGTTACGCTTTGAAAAGCTCAATCTTGAGCAAGAGCATGAGTTCCTAAAAGCGATCAATGATGATTTCCGTAAGAAAAGTTCTTCTTATATTGCCAAGCGTTTACTCTTATCTACTTACATGCCTCAAGTCAAGTCTAGTAACAAGATCAAAGAGGATTCTTCTTCTAGTAGTAACAATAACAATGCTAAATCCAATATTGTTGCTTCTAGTAGTTCTCTTGATTCCACTAATGATTATCTTAGCCAAGTTACACTTGAGCAAGAAAACAACTTATTGAAGGGAATTATAGAGAAAGGTGTATACAAGAGCCTTGCCGGGAGTAAGCAATTTGAGGAAATTGTACGCAAGCAAGGAAGGCACCGGAAGAATCAAGGTGTTGGTTTTGAACGAAAGTTCAATGCCAATGGAGTTGAGTGGGAAGAAGATCAATACCCCAAGACGAAGTTTGTTCCTCAAAAAGAGAAGTATGATCCTACTTCCTTTAAGGGAACACAAGCACAAGATGATCTTCCACCACAAGACCACAAGAACAAAGGCAAGGACAAGCTTCAAGAGGAGATTGATGCATTTGAAGAAGCACCTAAGGCCTTGGTCAAGTGGGTTCCCAAGACTACGTCAAGTTGTACCTCATCAAGCACAACTACTACACCAAGGATTCCCATCAAGATGATGTGGATCCTGAAGAACAAGAACTAGAGAGTTCTTGAGGGTGACTCCGCCAACATTCTTCACTCATATCATTATGGCAAGGACAAGTGCAATCAACTTCCATATCTTGCAATAGTTCAAGGAGTCACAAACCCTCATGTTGGTAAGGCAAGGGACAAGGTAACCTAATGTTTTCATGGACATCATTTTGTGTGTGCATCACTCTATGTCTACGGATATTCTTGTTTGTTCCTTGTGGGACTAACCCATGTAGGTATTGAAAGTGCAACTCACTCCAAAGGATTGCTCCAAAAGGTCTACATCAACATTGAGCAACCACATCTTCAACACCTACATGAAGTCATCAACAACAACCCAAGGTTAGTTTATCCCTCTAAGGGGGGATCTCACATCTAGGGGGAGCTTAACTCTAAGAATTGAGTCAAAGCAACTCTAATGATGTGAACACATAAATGCTTTATGTAAAAGTGGTAAGCCCACTTGAGCTTAAACGATGAGTATGACCTATGATCAAATGTTCTCATTTGACTCCTAAGTCAATATACTCATATATAGATGACCTAGTCATCGCCAATTGTTTGATAGATGCTAGAATTGGTTGTGCATGCTTTGACACATATTTCATTTGTCATTTTATTGTGTGAGCATGTTGGTTGCATATTTTACTCATTCGAGGACATCCACTTGTTGTTTGATTGATTGGTTTCTTTTTCTTTTGCCAAGTGGATGGAAAAGAATGCCTAAGAACCTTCTCTATCTATCTATGCTTTTCTCATCTCAAACTCTATTCATGCTACATCACAAAATTTGATCAAGTCGATTCGAACCACTCGTGTGAGGAGCACTTTCGAGTCCCGATTCGTCATAGACTTAAATTTCCAAAACTTCTTTGTGATTTTCGGTTTGACCGATTCCTCCATTTCGGCCATACCGAGATTACTAAGTCGATCTAGGTTTTCAATCTCGGTGCAACCGATTTTAACTCTTCGGTCACACCGAGTTGCTATAACTGTTAACAGTTATGCATCTCGGTGCCACCGAGTTGTTCAACTCGGTCACACCGACAGTGTCGGGCTATATATATCACACGGGCAAATTTTGGAAGATTTTCTCCGAAACTTCTCGCCCGCGCATAGCTCGCTCTGCCTACTTGGTCTACGGATCGCCGACTTCGCCGCCACCGCCTCCTCGTCGCTGGTCTCCGCCGCCGTCAACGGAATTCTCCTCCGCCGTTCTTTGCCAGTAGCGAGTTCACCGCCGAACTAGGGTATGAACTCGATCACCGTGCTATCCTCGTCCGATTCTCAGACATTGTATTCGTAATGCATCTTGCCACGATTGAAACACTTCTATCCAGTCAAAACAATCCTTAGAATAGGTATGATTCGAAAATTTAGGGTTAGGTTTCCGCGAAACCATCTCGGACCCATCGAGTTGAAAAACTCGGTCCCACCGATTTTGCAAACGCCATTGCACTAGTAAGTCTCGATCTGACCGAGAATTACAAATCGATGTGACCGATTTTAGAACTTTGTGAAACCCTAGCAGTCTCGGTGCCACCGAACTGTGACTCGGTCTGGCCGAATTCACTAGTTTATGTTCCAAAACTGCTTCGGTATCACCGAGTTTGAAAATCGGTAGATCCGAAATGCTTTCTATGGAAACTAAAACTAAGTTTTTTGAATCATTCTTTTGCAAAAATCTCTGCATTTTATGATGCTCATCCACTCTACCTCATCTATAACTATTCACAGGGTCAGCAGTCAGACAGTGCAGCATGTCAGACCAAAGTGACAGCCAGAACAGGTCAGAGGAGCAAATTCACTTGAGTGAGGGCACTAGTCCCTCTAGCAGCTCAGATGAGGGGAGCAGAAGCACACCCAGTAATTTGCCCAAGGCTGCCACAAGGACAAGGAAGAAGAAGACCTCAGAGTCTGAGGATGAAGATTATGTGGCAGCTGAGGATGAGGCCAGTTCCAAGAAGAAAGTGCTCAAGAGAGAGTACAACTCGACATCAGTTAAGCCTGGATTGAAGATCAAAAGGCCAGCAGGTAGGCAACCTATGTCCAAAGCCAGAGTCTCCACTCAAGCCTCTTTGGAATCCCAACCCAAAGAACCTGCTGCTACTGAAGGGAAGAAAAGGAAAGAAAGGGTCAAGAAGACCATGGCCAGAGTGATTGGGAAGCCATCTATGATGGAAGAAGAGGAAGAAGAAGAGGTTACTGAGCCTGCACCCAAGGCACAAAAGCTGATGGGTGATGCCATAAAGTCAGGGGCTGCAACTTCAAAGCCCAAAGCTGTCCCCAAGCACAAGAGTGCACCAAAGAGAAATACCAGGAGTATACCATCAACTAAGAAGAACAAGGCTCCAATGCATGAGGTTGATGCTGAGGAAGATGAAGAAGGACAGGTCCTAAGGAAGCTCAAACCCAAGATCCCAGACCAAAATGATGCTCATCCTGTGGCTGAAAACATGAAGATCAGGAGAGATCAAGGGTTGAGGCTATGGAGAGAGTTAGATCCATATGCCACCAGGAGAAGAACTGATGTGGATTATGAAGGAAATATGCCCTAGAGGCAATAATAAAGTTATTATTTATTTCCTTATATCATGATAAATGTTTATTATTCATGCTAGAATTGTATTAACCGGAAACATAATACATGTGTGAATACATAGACAAACAGATAGTCACTAGTATGCCTCTACTAGACTAGCTCATTAATCAAAGATGGTTATGTTTCCTAAACCATAGACATGTGTTGTCATTTGATTAATGGGATCACATCATTAGGAGAATGATGTGATTGACATGACCCATTCCGTTAGCTTAGCACTTGATCGTTTAGTATATTGCTATTGCTTTCTTCATGACCTATACATGTTCCTGTAACTATGAGATTATGCAACTCCGTTCTTTGGAGGAACACTTTGGGTACTACCAAACGTCACAACGAATCGGGTGATTATAAAGGAGTACTACAGGTGTCTCCAAAGGTACATGTTGGGTTGGCGTATTTCGAGATTAGGTTTTGTCACTCCGATTGTCGGAGAGGTATCTCTAGGCCTTCTCGGTAATACACATCACATAAGCCTTGCAAGCATTGCAACTAATAAGTTAGTTGTGAGATGATGTATTACGGAACGAGTAAAGAGACTTGCCGGTAACGAGATTGAACTAGGTATTGGATACCGACGATCGAATCTCGGGTAAGTAACATACCGATGACAAAAGGAACAACGTATGTCGTTATGCGGTTTGACCGATAAAGATCTTCGTAGAATATGTAGGAACCAATATGGGCATCCAGGTTCCGCTATTGGTTATTGACCAAGAAGAGTTCTAGGTCATGTCTACATAGTTCTCGAACCCGTAGGGTCCGCACGCTTAACGTTTCGATGACAGTTTATTATGAGTTTATAAGTTTTGATGTACCGAAGGTTGTTCGGAGTCCCGGATGTGATCACGGACATGACGAGGAGTCTCGAAATGGTCGAGACATAAAGATTGATATATTGGAAGCCTATGTTTGGACTTGGAAGGTTCCGATGAAAACAGGATTTTATCGAACACCGGGGTTACGGAACCCCGGGGTCAATGGGCCTTGATGGGCCATAAGGGAGAAGAGGAGGGCGGCCAGGGCAGGCGCGCCCCCTCCCCTCTAGTCCGAATAGGACAAGGAGAGGGGCGCGCCCTTCCCTCTTCCCCTCCCCAAGACCTAATCCAACTAGGAAGGGGAGTCCTACTCCGGTGGGAGTAGGACTCCTCCAATCTTGCGCCCCTAGGGCCGGCCGCACCCCTTCCTCCTTTATATCTGAGGCGGGGGCACCCATGACACACAAGTTGATCTCGTGATCGTTCTTAGCCGTGTGCGGTGCCCCCTCCACCATATTCCACCTCGGTCATATAGTCGCGGAGCTTAGGCGAAGCCCTATGCCGGTGAAGCATCATCATCGTCCCACGCCGTCGTGCTAACGGAACTCATCCCCGCGCTTTGCTGGATCGGAGCACGGGGATCGTCATCGAGCTGAACGTGTGCTGAACTCGGAGGTGTCGTAACGTTCGGTACTTGGATCGGTCGGATCGTGAAGACGTACGACTACATCAACCGCGTTGTTATAACGCTTCCGCTTTCGGTCTACGAGGGTACGTGGACACACTCTCCCCTCTCGTTGCTATGCCATCACCATGGTCTTGCGTGTGTGTAGGAATTTTTTTGAAATTACTACGTTCCCCTACAGATTACAGGTTCCACACCAAGGAACAGTAGGACTTCTATGAAACTATCTTGTTGGATAAGAAGCCCATAGTTTGTGATATGAGGTTGTAACATCCCAAAATTCTAAATTTTGGAATGTTATAAACAAATAGATAGTTTTGACTGATTGTTTGATTGATTGACTGAAAGTGAGTGAATTTGAAACTTTTTGAAAGTTAAATGAGAGGGAATAAAAGGACTTTCCCAAACTTTCATTTTGCTTTTATGATCTTCGGGAATGCAAATTCTTTTCATCACAAAAAAAACCCTGGAGAGAAGATAAAATGACTTGTTCCATTTATTTAAATGACAAGGGGTGTTGAAAAGATTTGAATTTCATTTGGAAAATATTTCCAATTCTGAAACTTTATGCAACTCAATGATTTTCACGAGCGAAGATAAAATGACTTCTTCAAAACATATGAAATATGAGTTGGGAGTTTCAAAGAATTAAAATTCAAAGTTCTTTTAAATTTATTTTCAATTTGGAGTTATTGGAGTTTTATTCAAATTATTTTTCTCCAAAAATAAAATATATGGAAAATAGGGTAACATGATTCCCTACATCGGAAAATTGGAGAGAAATTAATTTGAAGTCATTTTGGTATTTTTAAAATGATTTTTGTTGGATTTTATTAGATCAGTAGCACCGTTTGAATTATTTATATTTTTGTGTATTTTATTTGAAGCTAGAATAATGTTCATCATGTAGGAAATGTTTTTCTGAAAATTTTGATATATTATATGCCTATATAAAGTTTTCTTATCTCTTTGGGTTTTTTTTGTCTCTGTTTAAAAAATGTTTCAAAAAAAATCCGCAGCGCCTTGGGCCAAAGGCCCAAGCCGCAAGCCACCGGCCGGCCAAGGCCAAGGCCATCACGCGCGCCACCAAGGGAGCCAGGGAGCCGCCGTTCCTTTTCCTAATACTAGTAGGACTCTTTTCCTACTTTCGTTTATTCCGTATCTGTTTCTAGATCTTTTCTCTTTGTTTCCTAATCCTAGTGTATTTCTTGTCCCCTACCCCAAGCAAAACCCTCCCTTCCCCAATATAAATACCCAAGCACCCCCCCCCTCCAACACATCAAACAAACACCTCTCCTCTCCTCTCCTCTCCGCAGAGCAACAGCCCCACACCACCCTTGCCGCCCTCACCAGCCCGCCGCCGCTTGCCCTGCCACCGCCGCCGCCAAGTGCCGCCGCCAAGTGCCGCCGCCGCCGCCAAGTGCCGCCACCGCCGAGCCCCTCGCCTCTTGAGGTACTAGCCCAGCGCGTCACCTTTTCTTTTCCTCGGTTCGGTTTTTAAGAATCGTTCGGTTTTCTAGATCGGTTTTAGTTTCGGTTTTCTTTCCAAACCCTAGATCGATTTTCTCGCGGTTTTTCTTTCCGGTTTTGTTTAGCGGCGTTAAACTCGATAGATTTCTCTTTTATTTTTAATTTCCGTCAGGGACCTATCCGTAGTGTTATTTTTACAGATTAGTCCCTAATCTTCAAACGCTCATAACTTTTTACTCGTAAGTCGGAATCCAACGAAACCAACGCCCACTTCTTCGTTACGATCCCCTCTATCCAGTAATACAACTCAAACATGTTTTTGATAATTCAAAATTTGAATTAGATCAGATTTGAATTCAAACTTCGTTTGATCATAACTTGAGTTTCGTAACTCCGATTTAGTTGATTCTTTTTGCAAATCGAAGCTCTTGACCTAACCTTTCTGATAAGGCCAAATTCACATAATTTTGGTACTGTTAGAAATTGTTTTATGTTGCAAGAGTTATTTTATTGGTTTTGATGTTTTCCGAATTGTTTTCTTCGTTCTTTCCGATCTTTTGAGTGATTGCTTATGTGTGGTTACCATTGCTTGATTACGATAGGTTGACCGGAGTGTGACGAGTAGAGCTATCAAGAGTTTGAGGGCGAATCATCTTCATCAAATTTGCAGGCAAGTAACACTTTGATCATACTTTCTCATACCCAGTTTTTATGCATTAGATCAATCCTCAAACACTTGCATGATTAGGATCTAAATAAATTGTGGGATGGGAAGTAGTTGAGGTAGTACCTATTACCTGTTTTACTTATGAAACCTTTGAGAGTTACTTCTACGTTTGCTTATTTGTCATGCTATGCTAGTAGACGTGGATTGGGTGAGTGTATTCCATGACAGATGTGAGATTGTTAAACTAATGGTTTATCTAAGGTGGCAACTTAAACACACATCTGGGTGGATTGAGGCACTGGTTACTCCAGACTTGCTGTCTAGGCACAGGTTTCAGGACTTGCTGTTTTTCTTGGACCGCCACCCGTGCTCAAAGGGATCATGAGATAATTCATACTAGTAACTTATGTGTGCAGCCACAAGCCATTATGGGCTCTGTCATAGTTGACTAAGTCGTGCGAACTCTTATAGTGGTGGACTAGCGGATGTAGGGGATGTAGGTGTACGGTCCACCCATCGTAAGGTGCTAGCGCTCGAAAGACTATGTCTCGGTCATCCGTTTCTTAAACACCATGTAGTGCGAGAAACCAAGCGAAGGCGATCGAGTCTTGTGGGGAAAAGTGCGCAAACCTCTGCAGAGTGTACAAACTAATCATGATTAGCCGTGTCCCCGGTTATGGACATCTTGAGTATCTAGTTCTTGGATTATCCTGTTGATCTCATCACGTTACTCTAAATAATTTGTTTGAGTTTAATGAGTACTTTTAATTGGGATTGAGGATGTTGTCAACCATTCTCAATGTTCAACAACCACCATGATAGTTAAAAAAATTTATTCCTTTGAAGTAGGGAAAAATTGGCTTTATGCAAAACTGTAACCATAGAGCTTTCCACCAGCCATATACGCATGTAGTATAGGCTTATCATTCCATTATTCTCTATGTGTTACATTGCGGCATATTCCATGTCTTGACCCGTTTTGGGCTGCAACTTTTCATGTTGCGAGACTTTTCGAACGACAGTAAGTGATGCGTTAGGGTTATGATTTCCTATACTCAACTTTGCCGTTGGTGTTGATGGGAATCCACAACCTTGTTGCTTCCGCTATATTTTGGATCGAGGTAATAGTATTTACGTTACTTTATACATGTGATTTACCTCTGTTATAAATCCTTCGAGTACTGTGTGTGTCAGCATACCGATCCAGGGATGACACGAAAGCACAGAGACTTGATCCATTCGGGTCGGGTCGCTACAAGATGGTATCAGAGCACATGTTGACTATAGGACGTGACCCTAGAAAATGGCAAGCCCATAAGAATGACTTTTCTCTACAACTTCATTTTCAAAAACATCTTTTACCTCTCTTCTCTTCTGAGCTTATACAAATATTCCCTTTTAGTGAGACTATACCCGTTTTCCTCTTTTGACCACTCGAAGATTTGACTGATGAGACCACTCCAAGGAGACAAGTTATCGGACAACTAAGACCATTTGGAATGAAGAGGATTTTACCGTGTAAATGGAAACTACAACTGTTGAAGACTCCGAAGACTTGGAGAATTTGAAGGCTTTGAAGAATTCCCAGATTTATGACCTAGGAAGGTTACGCTTATGGAATTGAGAGATTATGGAAGTAATCAATACCCGAGATTAAGGTGTATTGGAGTAAGACCAGGATCTGGAGTATTACATCAAGGAGTTAGGATGGACCTACAAGAAGCAATATTTGACAAGAAGGCAATTGGTGAAGAACTCAGGAACCGGAAGCTGAAGTAACCAAACTGGAGGAACAAAACCTCGAGATACCGGAGATTCGTCAGGACTGAAGGACAGTAGGATCATGGTTCATGCCAAGGATGTTGAAACCAGAAGTTTCGAATGCAACTCCAGGAATATTAAAGGACGTCACGAGAGACTCTGCGTCAACAGAGATGATCTGGCAAAAGAACTGGAGAAGGACAAGCATGATCGGAAGAAGCCATCAGAGACATGAACAAGACTTGAAGAGTTTGATGGCGTTGAAGATTTATTGACCCTTAGAAGACCAAACCCATGTTACATACGTGCGTTAGATGCGACGATTGTGAGCTGTCATTTGTTTGATGTTTTTCCGACAGCCACAATAAAATCTGTCTTTTCAAAACTTTTGTTTGTCTTGTGTGTATCCCTCTCTATCTCTCTTATCTCACCCCAAAACCCTGGACCAAATAGAGGATGAATGGAGATGAGCTCATATTATCGGGACCGATGCGTCAATTGAAGACGGACCGATGGATTCAGAATATGGAGGATCACATGGAGAATAACCCTATACCCAGAAAGGATATGGCCCAGCATGCTCTTCAAAGCTTTGAAAGAGGTGCCACTACTTGGTGGAGGATGTACCAAACCATCAACGGATGGCAAGGAGTAACCACTTGGAAAGAATTTAAGTTGACTTTGCTAAAGTCTCGGTTTGTGACCCAGAAGTTGAAGCCTTATGAAAATATTATGAAGAAACCCTTGTGCATGCAAACTCTGTGGAGAAATAGGACACACCCATAACGAACACAAGGATGAATGCCCAAATTGTGAAGGAAGTCACCCAGCTGAAGAATGCCCAACTAGGCAGATCACTTGTTTCTTGTGTGAAGGGCCTACCCACTACCCTGCTCAGTGTCACATTTACCCCATGGTACAAAGAACCATCCAGCAGAAGAAAGAAGAAATGAAAGGAGCCCTCACGGAAGTTCTAAGAGAAGTTGTGATGAAGGAAGAGGTGGAGGACACACCCAAAGAAGAACCAATTAAACCCTACACCAAGTCCTGCTATTCATGTGGAGAAGAAGGGCACATCTCCCAGAATTGTTTGAATGGGGATTTAGTAGAATTCCCGACAGAGGAAGTAGAGTATGACCCACAGGAAATAGAAGCCCTGATTGGAATGAAAAGGTCCAGGAAGAGAAGTAGGTTGGATTCCAGGAACAACCCAATTTCTACAAAGAAAGACCTGAGTCATATCACATGTTTCAGGTGCAAAAATTCAGGGCACTACTTCAATGATTGCCCAAGAGGGAAGATAAGGACCCCAGGAGGCTATATAATCACAAGGAAACCTCGATATTTGTCAGAAGTAATATGTTTCCGTTGTGATGAAGCAGGACACTTTGCCAGGGATTGTCCCAAAGAGAAGGAGACTGGTGATATATAGTTTAATTTGTAACAGAATAAATGTAGTAGTAGAAGTGAGAGCTTTTCTCTTTTATATTGAGATGTTAAGTTGAGACATGTAATGGAAAAGCGAGATGATTGTAATAATTTAAGAATCAATAAAGTTAGCAGTGTTGGTACTGCTTTGGATTTTATGAGTTACCCTATGAGGAAAGATGTTGACCAATTTCGAGGATATGATAAATATGGTCTATGGAATATTGGAACATTTTTAAGGGTGGTAGTACCCTGTAAGAGCCGTTGACCCCTGGAAAAGATAAGGATACCCACTGAATGGATTTCAGACAAAATGAAGATGAGTTTTGTCTCGATATGTTTGATACCCCAAGAGAGTGTGGGATGACGTTGGAGACCGTCAGTTGTTTGGACCAAATGTGATCAAGGAGTCAGAATAGAATGTTAAGTTGATTCGAGATAGACAGAAAGTAGCTCAGTCCAGGAAGAAGAGTTATGCAGACTTAAAAACGCAAGGAGGTAGTCTATGAAATTGGAGACAGAGCATATCTTTGTGTGCCACCTCTGCGAAGAGTTAAACGATTTGGAGTTAAGGGAAAGTTAGCCTGAGATTTGTAGGACCATACCGAGTTTTGGAACGTATGGGAGAATTGGCTAACAAGTTGGAGTCACCCGAAGGACTATCAGGAGTTCATGATGTGTTTCACGTTTTCCCAACTTAAAGAAGTGCCATGCAGAGATGGCCAATATTCCCCTGTAAGGACGCTTGACCCTGGAAAGGATAATAATGTTCCACGAAGTGGAGTATGGACTTCTCAAGTATAAGTTTTTATCTCGGTATGTGGGACATCCCACGAGGATGAAGAGATAAATTACTATTGGACATGAAGTAGGTATGATGTTGGAAATATGGATCAATGGAAATTCCATGATGAGTCTGAGTAATCATGTCCTAGTTTGGTGCCAATAGAAGGAAGGAAGACAGTACAATTGGATGGATTTAAGAATGCTAGGAAGTTGGAAGTTGGAATAATGATCATTGCCCGGATGATGTGTTCAAGGATTTTAAGTGATGAGATGGGCCATAACCCACGAGCCCAGGGACCTGCCAAGAAGCTAGCACATTCTTCTTTGAAGGAAAAACCACGGAAGAAGTTACGATTTTATCAACCGACGATTTTATAGGAGTAGCATAAAACACGAGAGTTGTGAAGGAGCGATAGATGTTTGTTTGGCTTGCGTAATCAATAGATTTTCGAACTTGGTTCGTCGACAAGAGAAATTCTGCAATGCTTATGAGGATGACCGAGTGTTAGAATGCGAGATTAAGCTAAACCATGTACAAGGTAATGATTTGGGTGTGGGATGGATTGATCACCATACCGACTTACTCTTATTATTCGCTTTGCTATATGGGATGGTAAATCTGAGTGACTTGCCTGTAATAGAGGCGACGATCAAAACCTTGTTTAAACCTTAGAATGGTATAGGTATTTTTTCTTTTCCCTTGTACACGGCAGTGCTGCCAATCGTGGGTCATACGGTGAGGTTCAACCTGACCCGTTTTCTGGGAGAAACCATAAATCGTTGACCACCATGAGATATCGATAGTTGTTTAGTATTGGCGCCAGACCCGTCAGCTATGAAGACCCAATCTCGGAATAACCTTACCAAGATGAAAGGACAAAAGGATTGAGGAAAAGGTTATGTCGTTACTAAAAGAGCCCCGAGAAGGAATTATCCTTACGATCTGAGAAGACCAACACTGTCAACGATGGATGGAGTATATGAGTTTTGATGGAACCTTAACAATGCTTCTAAGGGTGGTAGCACCCGATACCCCGGAGATGATCGATGGATTTCTGAGAAGACCCCCAAACCCTAACATATTTCTTTCTAGCCTCTCCGAATCTCGCGGACGAGATTCATTTTAAGGGTGGTAGGTTTGTAACATCCCAAAATTCTAAATTTTGGAATGTTATAAACAAATAGATAGTTTTGATTGATTGTTTGATTGATTGGTGAAAGTGAGTGAATTTGAAACTTTTGAAAGTTAAATGAGAGGAATAAAGGACTTTCCCAAACTTTCATTTTGCTTTTATGATCTTGAGAATTCAAATTCTTTTCATCACAAAAAACCCGGAGAGAAGATGACATGACTTCTTCCATTTATTTAAATGACAAGGGTGTTGAAAATATTTGAATTTCATTTGGAAAATATTTCCAATTCTGAAACTTTATGCAACTCAATGATTTTCACGAGCGAAGATAAAATGACTTCTTCAAAACATATGAAATATGAGTTGGGAGTTTCAAAAATTAAAATTCAAAGTTCTTTTAAATTTATTTTCAATTTGGAGTTATTGGAGTTTTATTCAAATTATTTTTCTCCAAAAATAAAATATATGGAAAATAGGGTAACATGATCCCCTACATCGAAAAATTGGAGAGAAATTAATTTGAAGTCATTTTGGTATTTTTAAAATGATTTTTGTTGGATTTTATTAGATCAGTAGCACTGTTTGAATTATTTAACTTTTTTTGTATTTTATTTGAAGCTAGAATAATGTTCATCATGTAGGAAATGTTTTTCTGAAAATTTTGATATATTATATGCCCATATAAAGTTTTCTTATTTCTTTGGTTTTATTTTTTTTTTGTCTCTGTTTAAAAAAATGTTTAAAAAAAATCCGCAGCGCCTTGGGCCAAAGGCCCAAGCCGCAAGCCACCGGCCGGCCAAGGCCAAGGCCATCACGCGTGCCACCAAGGGAGCCAGGGAGCCGCCGTTCCTTTTCCTAATACTAGTAGGACTCTTTTCCTACTTCCGTTTATTCCGTATCTGTTTCTAGATCGTTTCTCTTTGTTTCCTAATCCTAGTGTATTTCTTGTCCCCTACCCCAAGCAAAACCCTCCCCTCCCCAATATAAATACCCAAGCACCCCCCCCTCCAACACATCAAACCAACACCTCTCCTCTCCTCTCCTCTCCAGCAGCAGCAGCCCCCACCACCCGCCGCCCCACCTCACCACCACGCCACACCGCCACCCACGCCAAGTGCCGCCAAGTGCCGCATGCTTGCCGCCGCCGCCGAGCCCCTCGCCTCTTGAGGTACTAGCCCAGCAGCGTCACCTTTTCTTTTGCTCGGTTCGGTTTTTAAGAATCGTTCGGTTTCGTTCAGTTTTCTAGATCGGTTTTACATTTCGGTTTTCTTTCCGAACCCTAGATCGGTTTTCTCGCCGGTTTTTCTTTCCGGTTTTGTTTAGCGAGCGTTCGCTCGATAGATTTCTCTTTTTATTTTTAATTTCCGTCAGGGACCTATCCGTAGTGTTATTTTTACAGATTAGTCCCTAATCTTCAAACGCTCATAACTTTTTACTCCTAAGTCGGAATCCAACGAAACCAACACCCACTTCTTCGTTACGATCCCCTCTATCCAGTAATACAACTCAAACATGTTTTTAATATTTTAAAATTTGAATTAGATCAGATTTGAATTCAAACTTCGTTTGATCATAACTTGAGTTTCGTAACTCCGATTTAGTTGATTCTTTTTGCAAATCGAAGCCCTTGACCTAAACTTTCTGATAAGGCCAAATTCACATAATTTTGGTACTGTTAGAAATTGTTTTATGTTGCAAGAGTTATTTGATTGGTTTTGATGTTTTCCGAATTGTTTTCTTCGTTCTTTCCGATCTTTTGAGTGATTGCTTATGTGTGGTTACCATTGCTTGATTACGATAGATTGACCGGAGTGTGACGAGTAGAGCTATCTTTGCAGGCAAGTAACACTTTGATCATAGTTTCTCATACCCAGTTTTTATGCATTAGATCAATCCTCAAACACTTGCATGATTAGGATCTAAATAAATTGTGGGATGGGAAGTAGTTGAGGTAGTACCTATTACCTGTTTTACTTATGAAACGTTTGGGAGTTACTTCTACGTTTGCTTATTTGTCATGCTATGCTAGTAGACGTGGATTGGGTGAGTGTATTCCATGACAGATGTGAGACTGTTAAACTAATGGTTTATCTAAGGTGGCAACTTAAACACACATCTGGGTGGATTGAGGCACTGGTTACTCCAGACTTGCTGTCTAGGCACACAGGTTTCAGGACTTGCCTGTTTTTCTTGGACCGCCACCCGTGCTCAAAGGGATCATGAGATAATTCATACTAGTAACTTCGTGTGCAGCCACAAGCCATTATGGGCTCGCATAGTTGACTAAGTCGTGCGAACTCTTATAGTGGTGGACTAGCGGATGTAGGGGATGTAGGTGTACGGTCCACCCATCGTAAGGTGCTAGCGCTTCGAAGACTACGTCTCGGTCATCCGTTTCTTAAACACCATGTAGTGCGAGAAACCAAGCGGAGGCGATCGAGTCTTGTGGGGAAAAGTCGCAAACCTCTGCAGAGTGTACAAACTAATCATGATTAGCCGTGTCCCCGGTTATGGACATCTTGAGTATCTAGTTCTTGGATTATCCTGTTGATCTCATCACGTTACTCTAAATAATTTGTTTGGGTTTAATGAGTACTTTTAATTGGGATTGAGGATGCTGTCAACCATTCTCAATGTTCAACAACCACCATGATAGTTAAAAAAATTTATTCCTTTGAAGTAGGGAAAAATTGGCTTTATGCAAAACTGTAACCATAGAGCTTTCCACCAGCCATATACGCATGTAGTATAGGCTTATCATTCCATTATTCTCTATGTGTTACATTGCGGCATATTCCATGTCTTGACCCGTTTTGGCTGCAACTTTTCATGTTGCGACTTATCGAACATTTACAGTAAGTGATGCGTTAGGGTTACGATTTCCTATACTCAACTTTGCCGTTGGTGTTGATGGGAATCCACAACCTTGTTGCTTCCGCTATATTTTGGATCGAGATAATAGTAATTACGTTACTTTATACATGTGATTTACCTCTGTTATAAATCCTTGAGTTACGTGTGTGTCAAGATACCGATCCGTGGATGACACGAAGCACGAGACTTGATCCATTCGGGTCGGGTCGCTACAGAGGTGGGTTGACTGGACCTATATTCAGGAGAATGAAGAACACTACCCTGGAGTATATGACAGCTTCAGTGCTTGTGGAGTTGCAGATTTTGTTGGGCAGAAGCTCACAAATTGGAAGGATGAGCTCATTATGCAATTCTACTCCACAGCACATTTCTATCCAGATGGCAGGATAGTGTGGATGTCTGAAGGAACACAATTTCAGTCAACCATAGAGGAATGGGCAAGTCTGATCAATGCCCCAAAGATAAAGATGACTTGGACATTTATGCCAAGAAGAAGATGGGTCACAACTCAATGTCACACATGTACAAGGAAATCCCAGATGATGCACTTGAGTCCTTCAAGTTTGGATCAGTTCATTATCTTCTGTCAGGGCTGCCTACAATCAACTGGATCCTAAGGCACACTCTTTTGCCCAAATCAGGTGACCACAACTTGATCAGAGGGCATGCAATCAATTTGCTTCACGTTTTTTATGTGCCTCAGAAATTCAAAGTCATGAGCCTCATAGTTGAAACTATCAAGAGGACTGCAGCAGATCAGAAGAGGAGCTGTGGATATGCCCCACAGATTCAGGAGTTGATTAACTCAAAGATGGGCACAGGAAAGTATCTTTTGGATATGGAACACTTGGTTCTCTATCCTGACTTTGAGGACAATCAAGTTTTCATGACTGACAATGAACCAACATCAGTGCAAGCACAAGAGAAGAAGGTGAAAGCGAGGAAAGAGAAGGGTGCCAAGATGCCAACTCAAGCAGAGGCATCTGAATACTTTCTGAAGAACAAGCAGGAGCAGCTTGGTTACTTGATAGCATCAACACTGTGGATTGAGAAGGGGTTGGCCACCCTAACTCAAAACCAGGAGAGCACGGAAAGAATCATGGAACAAAATTCTATGATCTCGATGTCAAAGTTCTTGAGATTCATCCACCGTGGAGCAGCTACAGGATGACATGCAGGAGAAGAAGGGCAGGACAACGACTGATGCATTTGCCAGAGTGCCACGAGCTCAGAGATCAGCTGTAGAGCTAGTTCAAGACACGAGTCACTTCATCGGCTCCAGCTACAGCTCCAAGACCACCTGCTCCAAAGACAAACTCCTTGACTCCCTCTACATCGATGAAGCCTTCGTTCTTGGAGTTCTCTAGACACCACCACCACCAGAAGACCAAGCCTGAAAGACGATATAGTCCTATGCATTTTCTAGGAACTTTTTGGTAACTTGTTGCCAAAGGGGGAGAAAAATGTATAGATCATAGGCTTCGAGAGAGAGAGAGATTTGCTTTTGTTCTCTCTTGTCTTTTTGGTTGAACTTTATTTGCTTTTGATTGGTTGAGATACTATGCAGTTACCTGTGAGACATTGATGATCATGTGTTTGATCATAAGCTACACTTATGCTCGTTATGATATTATCTTATCCTTATATGATCATTCACTTTTCTTGGTGATGAGTGCATGTATTCAATCTTTGTTATTTTGAGCGCTCCACCAAGATGTATGTGACATGGAAGAGTAACCCATGACCTAATTCCTTGTGCATTTGCAGTCCAAAGCAAATATTAATATGCACAAATTTAGGTGGAGCTCTTGCTTATCACATACTTCTCAAAGCGACGATGTTTTTAAAATTTTATTATCATTTGTCGAAGCTTTGATCTATATGTTGTCATCAATTACCAAAAAGGGGGAGATTGAAAGTGCAACTATCCCTAGGTGGTTTTGGTAATTCATAACAACATATAGCTCATTGAGCTAATGCTATTCCAAGACAAATATTTCAGGAAAGCTCAATGAATGGCATGGCATGGATGATGAAAGTGGATCCCTCAAAATATCAAGGACAAAGGATTGGCTTAAGCTCAAAAGCTCAAGACTCTACATTTTACATTTTAGTGATCCAAGATCACATTGAGTCTATAGGAAAAGCCAATACTATCAAGGAGGGATGAGGTGTTGCTTAATGAGCCTTTTGCTTCATGTGCTTAGTGATATGCTCCAAAACCCTCCACTACTTTCTCACATCCACATATGATCTAAACCTAAAGTCAAACTCGGCCCTACCGATTCTTTCTATCCGGCGCCACCGAGTTCAGATGTCTTAGCCACTGTCACAAACCCTGGGCAAATCGGTCTCACCGATAGGGATCTCGGTCTTACCGAGATGGGATTGTAATCTCTCTGTTTCCCTTTCATAACTTTTCGGTCTCACCGAAAGAGCGAATCGGTCCCAACGAGATTACAATGTAAACTCTTTGTTTCCCTTTTGTAACATTTCGGTCTCACCAAAAAGAGCAAATCGGTCCCACCGAGTTTACCTGACCAACTCTCTGGTTAGCTAATTACCAAATTCGGTCTCACCGAGTTTGTGTGTCGGTCTCACCGAGATTAAGTTATGCCTAACCCTAACCATATTGGTCCTACCGAGTTGCATGTCAGTCCCAATCAAAACCCTAACGGTCACTAGGTTTACTAAATCGGTCCGACCGAGTTTGATAATTCGGTCCCACCGAGTTTGGTAAATTGTGTGTAACAGTTAGATTTTGTGTGGAGGCTATATATACCCCTCCACCTCCTCTTCATTCGTGGAGAGAGACATCGAACAAACCTACACTTCCAACTTACCAGTTCTGAGAGAGAACCACCTACTCATGTGTTGAGGCCATGATATTCCATTCCAACCATATGAATCTTGATCTCTAGCCTTCCCCAAGTTGCTTTCCACTCAAATCTTCTTTCCACCAGATCCAAATCCTATGAGAGAGAGTTGAGTGTTGGGGAGACTATCATTTGAAGCACAAGAGCAAGGAGTTCATCATCAACACACCATTTGTTACTTCTTGGAGAGCGGTGTCTCCTAGATTGGCTAGGTGTCACTTGGGAGCCTCCGACAAGATTGTGGAGTTGAACCAAGGAGTTTGTAAGGGCAAGGAGATCGCCTACTTCGTGAAGATCTACCGCTAGTGAGGCAAGTCCTTCGTGGGCGACGGCCATGGTGGGATAGGCAAGGTTGCTTCTTCGTGGACCCTTCGTGGGTGGAGCCCTTCGTGGACTCGCGCAACCGTTACCCTACATGGGTTGAAATCTCCATCAACGTGGATGTACGATAGCACCACCTATCGGAACCACGACAAAAACATCCGTGTCTCCAATTGCGTTTGAATCCTCCAAACCCTTCCCTTTACATTCTTGCAAGTTGCATGCTTTATTTTTCGATGCCTATATACTCTTTGCATGCTTGCTTGAATTGCGTGATGATTGCTTGAATTGTTCAAAGATAGTTAAAATCTGCCAAAGTCTAAAATTGGGAAAAGGCATAGCTTTTAATTGGTCAAGTAGTCTAATCACCCCCCCTCTAGACATACTTCAAGGTCCTACAAGTGTGGGTAATGTGTTTGTTATGTCTGCCTCATAGGAGGATTATAACTTGGAGTTGCCATTTCTGGATGAAACGCTGCCCCCCCCCCCAAGTGAGTTTGAATGTGCATGGATGTGTGGATCATGTTGTGGGCCCGATCAGGCGTATGATGCTCAAGGAGCCAGCTCATGTGGACACTGTACTTCTCCGTCGCAGTGCACGCTCAAAAAAATATGACGGGTTCAGTGTGCCACCACTTACTGACAGGAGAGCTACAACGTCCAAGGCCAAGCCTAGGAAAGATCCCTCTCTTCCTGGCCCCTCCACTGATGGCACAACTAGCGCTAGGAGGCATGGCAAGGTATCAGATACTATCCCACCTCCTACTTCTATCCATGCTATTCATTCCATTGGAAATAATATGTGTGGTGTTCATCCGAGCCAGTTAAGCGCAAGGAAGTTGCTTGCTATCCAAGGTGGGTAGAAGACTAATGCCATAGATCCAGATGCAGCTTAAAGCATGGAAAGTTCTCTGCTGGAATGTCCGAGGGATCAACTCGGACAAGAAGCAACTGGCGCTATGCAATCCTATCAGTAGTAGTGGTTGTTCAGTTATCTGTTTGCAAGAAACTAAGTGTGCTACCTTTGATCCTGCTTTTGTTAAACTTTTCTGCCCCAAAAAATTTGATAAGTTTGAGTGGGTGCCCTCCCAGGGGGCCTCTGGTGGTTTAATTGTGTTATGGGACAACTCTGTATTCTCTGGCAGTGTGTTTTTCTCTGAATCTTTTGCTTTGGGCATTCAATTTACTTCAATGCAAACAACTAGGTCTTGGAAACTCGTTAATGTTTATGGGCCTTGCGCTGGGTCAGGCAGAACTTCTTTCACATCATGGCTGTTTGATATGGATATACCTGATGATGAGGACTGGCTAATATGTGGGGATTTCAATTACATTAGAGCGCCAGGTAATCGCAATAAGCCGGGGGGGGGGGGATGTTAATGACATGCTTACTTTTAATGACTTCATTCACTCTCAGGCACTTGTTTTGACACTTACATGGAGAGATTGGGTAAGAAAGGAGAGTACGAAATGAAGTTTGATCTGTCTAGAATCATTAAAAAGGTGGAGGGTCTAGAGGAGCTAACCACACCTTTCACACACGATGAGATTGACAGAGTCGTTCGAGAGATGCCATCGGATAGAGCACCTGACCCCGATGGATTCAATGGCTGCTTTCTGAAATCGTGTTGGCACATTATCAAAGACGATTTCTATAGGCTATGAAGTGATTTCTATGATGGTGTCATTGATCTCCAGAGTCTAAACTCCGGTTTTATAACGCTCATCCCAAAAACCCAGTCGCCGGAGACGGGTAATGACTTCAGGCCCATCACGCTACTCAATTGTTGTCTGAAACTGATAAATAAGTTGCCGGCTAACCGTTTGCAGAAACTTGTGCTCAAGATCATTCATCGAAACCAGTACGGTTTCCTGAAAGGGAGATCGATCCAGGACTGCCTGCCCTGGGCGTTTGAATACATTCGTCAATGCCAAGCATCGGGGAGAGCCTGTTGTATCCTGAAACTTGACTTCGCGAAGGCATTCGATACAATCCAGCATGAACCGATGATTGAGATCATGCAGCATATGGGATTCAATGAGAAGTGGTTGGGGTGGATCAAATGTATCTTTTCCTCTGGCAGCTCTTCGATTTTGCTTAATGCAACCCCAGGGAAACAATTTGACTGCCTTTGTGGGGTGCGATAGGGAGATCCGCTGTCGCCGTTGATCTTTGTTCTCGCAGTGGACCTATTACAGTCAGCGATCAATGATGCCACTCGGTCTGGTTTGCTGCAGTTACCCCTGCCCACTTCTGACAGTAACTATCCTGTAATTCAGTATGCAGACGACACGATCGCTGTGTTGCCTGCTTGTATCTCGCAAGCACAAGTGTTGAAATATATCCTGGTTGACTACGCGAAGTCGGTGGGCCTTAAGATCAACTTTCACAAGTCAACTTTGGTTCCCATCAATTCTGATCTGGTGATGGCGGAGGGAATTGCAGCCATTTTTGGCTTCTCTATTGGCAACATGCCATTTACGTACTTGGGCCTGCCCATGGGCACCACGCGCCCGAGCGTGATTGACCTGATGCTGCTAGTCACCTCGGTTCAGAGGAAGGTACCTGCTGCAGCTTCGCTCCTGGATTACGGCTCCAAGCTAACATTGCTCAATTCTATGGTCACCTCTTTGGCTATCTATGCCATGTGCTCCATCAAGATAAACCCAAAGATAATTGAGCACCTTGATAAACTACGTAGGTCATGTCTTTGGGTGAGAAAGTCAGACGATGGGTATAGGGGTAGCTTGCTGGCAGCTTGGGGGATGGTGTGCAAACCCAAAAGCAAGGGAGGGCTGGGGATCATTGATCTTAAGACCCAAAACCAAGGGCTGTTGTTGAAACAACTTCACAAGTTCTACAACAAATATGATGTTCCCTGGGTAAGTTTTGTTTGGGATACCTACTATGTGGACAAAATACCGCATGCTTCTGACCCATGTGGATCTTTCTGGTGGAGAGATCTCATGCAACTATCTGATATATACAGAGGGGTCACCGAATCGGAGGTTTTGGCTGGGGACATGATCCTGTTTTGGAAAGATAATTGGAATACTGAGATTTTTCAGGACAGATACCCGAGAGCATATTCATTTGCTAAGGAACCAGACATATCAGTGAGGCATCTCCTATCCTCTGAGAGGTTGGGAGATGTGTTCCACCTGCCTCTATCTTTGGAGGCTAGGAATGAGGTTGCTGGACTGCAGTCAGAAACCCTGGAGACCTCAATGACTAATGACAAGGATGTGTGGTCTTGTGTTTGTGGATGTGGTGAATTTCGATCCTCAAAGTACTATGCCCACTGTTTTAGCCAGATACAAATTGATGAGATTTTTGGCTGGATCTGGAAAACCAAATGCACAATGCAATGGAAGGTGTTCCTGTGGCTGCTGTTGGCTGACAGGTTGAACACTAGAAATATGCTCCGGAGAAGACATTTCAAAGTCCAAAATGATGACTATACCTGCCTACTCTACCACCACCCGCCTGAGGAAGATATTCTTCACCTCTTATTCACCTGCCCATTTAGTCAGAGATGCTGGGATGCTTTGGGGATACAATGGCCAAATGACACTGACTGGGTCAGAATGCTGCATGAGGGCAAGGACAGATGGGCAAGGCCGATGTTTTTAGAAGTTTTTACATTCGCTGCCTGGGGGATCTGGAAGGAGAGGAATGATAAACACTTCAGAGGTATTCAGCCTTCTTTTGAGTCTTGGAGGAACAGATTCAAGCAGGACTTTGCCATGCTCGTTCATCGATCAAAGCAGGAGCAGGGGCCATACATCCTATCAATTGTTAACTTGCTTTGATTTCCTCTTATGTTTTGTTAGGCTTCTGATCTAACCCCCACCCCCATGTAATTTGTATAGTGCTGGACACTCTAACCCCCCTAACTTTATCTTATTAATATAAAAGGCAGTGAGATAATCTCACTGTCATCAGTTCCAAAAAGAACTCTTGTAATACTCATATTCATCAAGATCAATCAAGCAGGAAGTAGGGTATTACCTCCATAGAGAGGGCCCGAACCTGGGTAAACATTGTGTCCCTTGTCTCCTGTTACCATCGACCTTAGACGCACAGTCCGGGACCCCCTACCCGAGATCCGCCGGTTTTGACACCGACAGTCCCTTCTTATCGTCAAGACTTTGCATTGTGTTGGCGTTGAGCTTCATTTGCAAAATCGATGACGGTTTGTTGGGTCTCACTCTTCCTCTTAAAGAAATATACCCAAGTGTATCTTAAATAATCATCCACAATCACCAAGCAATACTTTCTACCCCAAGACTATCAAAGGATGGAGGTCCAAAGAGATCCAAGTGAAGGAGCTCCAGGGGCCTCTTCGAGTAGATGATAGTCGTGGGAGGGTGAGCCTTCTCATGTAGCTTTCCTTCGATACAAGCACTACAAGCACGATCTTTGGCAAAACTAACATTTGTTAGTCCACGGACATGGTCCCCCTTGAGAAGACATTGCAAAGATCTCATATTGACATGGGCTAAACGACGATGCCAAAGCCAACCCACGTCAACTTTAGCCATTAGGCATGTCGCGGTCTTAGTGGGTCGCTCCGAAAGTTTAATCACATTAAGAACGTTCTCGACATGCCCAACAAAGGCTACTTTAAGAGTCTTGCTCCACAAGAGGGCCACGGTATCAATATCAAAGAAAGTGGCAAAGCCCATGAGTGCAAGTTGACGAACGAAAAGTAAATTGTATGGAAGGGACTCAACAAGCATGATTTTCTCGATCGTGAGATCATGAGAAATGACAACCTTGCCAAGACCAAATACCTTAGAAGGCGAGGCATCACCCCACTCGACATTGGTGGGCATAGATGGAATCTTGTGCACATCCACCACCAAGTCCTTGCTTCCGGTCATATGTATTGTGGCTCCACTATTGAGCAATCAAGATCCCCCATCGGAAGCAAACACCTACAAGAGATCAATGCTTGGTTTTAGGTACACATTTTGTAATGGGTCCTTTGATGTTAGTAACAAGGGTCTTAGGAACCCAAATAGACCATTCAATGTACTTATAAGGAGAACCAACAAATTTAGCATAAACATGCCCATCACTAGCACGACATAACACATAAGAAGGGTTAAAGTCGCCGGCTTTGTTGGAAGGGGTGGCATTGCCCTTCTTGACACCACTTCCCTTCTCATTGTTCTTCTTCTCCTTAGAAGCACCCTCTTCCTCCTTCACAAAAGTTTGCTTGAGAGGAGGAGGCAGTTTGGCCTTGTCATTCTTCTTCTTGTTCTTGAACTTTGGTGCAAACCCAATTCCCTCTCCCACAACTTCCTTTTGATTGCTCAAAAGGTCGTTGAGGTTCTTCTCACCTTGTATGCAAGACACAAGGCCTTTATCAATTTGCTCCTTCAACTTTGCATTCTCCTCCACAAGATGCACATGCTCACAACACGGGTTAGTAGCATTTGCATTATCAATTAAAACCATATGAGGAAAAGTGGCTTTTTCCTTGGTTAGCTTCACTTGGAGTTGATCATGAGACTCTTTGAGGCTAGCATGAGAACCCTTCAATGCCTTGTGAGCCTTGTCAAGTATATCAAACTCCTCCTTGAGTCTAGCAAGTCAACCCCAAGTTTGGCATTCTCGGAATTGAGCACACGATACAACAAGAGCATGATCAAGATCTTTCTTTAATTTAGCATGATCATCATTGTGTGACACCTCAAGAGCCAAACGACGACCATGCTCTTCCTCAAGCGCATTAGAGAGATCCGATATCTCATCGACATAGTCACAACTATGACCCTCCATCTTAGAGATGGTTTCTTCGTGAGCCTCAATCATGTCATTGGCTTCACCAAGTTGTTCCAAGAGAGCAACAAAGTGCTTCCTGGATTTACCCTTGAGCTTAATCATAAAAGACTCAAATTCATTTTCTTCCTCATTAGACCCATCACTTTCATCAACGCAATCTATCAAAGAAGGATTAGTAATGATGGTAGTTTTGATGTTGGGGGTTACCTTGTTGGTGGCTTTAGCCATGAGGCACTTGGCGGTGATGTTCTCATTGGGTGAGTCAAAGAGAGACACACATGGAGTTGTCGCAATGGCAACGGAGGCCATGGCAACCGTCTCACCATCTTCATCATCATCATCATCCTCATTGTACTCCTCTTGTGCCACCAACCCCTTGGGAGGAGTATTCTTGGTAAAGTTGTTCTTGTTGGGGAAGGACTTGGCCTTGTCTTTTCGGATGAGCTTGCCACCATTGCCTTCCTGCTACGTCTTGAGCTTGCGTTGGTTTTCCCCGAAGAGGAGAGGATGATGCAGCACAGTAGTGTAAGTATTTCCCTCGGTTTTTGAGAACCAAGGTATCAATCCAGTAGGAGGCCACGCACAAGTCCCTCGTACCTGCACAAAACGATAGCTACTCGCAACCAACGTGATCAGGGGTTGTCAATCCCTTCACGGTCACTTACGAGAGTGAGATCTGATAGAGATAATATTTTTGGTATTTTTGGTATAAAGATGCAAAGTGAAAAGTAAAAGGCAAAGTAAAAACAAGCAGGTATAAAAGTGATGGAGATTGATATGATGAAAATAGACCCGGGGGCCATAGGTTTCACTAGTGGCTTCTCTAAAGAGCATAAGTATTCTACGGTGGGTGAACAAATTACTATTGAACAATTGACAGAATTGAGCATAGTTATGAGTATATCTAGGTATGATCATGTATATAGGCATCACGTCCGAGACAAGTAGATCGAAACGATTCTGCATCTACTACTATTACTCCACTCATCGACCGCTATCCAGCATGCATCTAGAGTATTAATTTAAAAATAGAGTGACGCCTTAAGCAAGATGACATGATGTAGAGGAATAAATTCATGCAATATGATAAATACCCCATCTTGTTATCCTCGATGGCAACAATACAATCGTGCCTTGCAACCCTTTACATCCTTTGGGTAAGGACACCGCAAGATTGAACCCAAAGCCATGCACTTCTCCCATTGCAAGAACTACCAATCTAGTTGGCCAAACAAAATGGATAATTCAAAGAGACTTGCAAAGATAACTCAATCATACATAAAAGAATTCAGAGAAGATTCAAATATTATTCATAGATAAGCTGGATCATAAACCCACAATTCATCGGTCTCAACAAACACACCGCAAAAACAAGATTACATCGAATAGATCTCCACGAGAGAGGGGGAGAACATTGTATTGAGATCCAAAAAGAGAGAAGAAGCCATCTAGCTACTAGCTATGGACCCGAAGGTCTGAAGTAAACTACTCACACTTCATCGGAGAGGCTATGGTGTTGATGTAGAAGCCCTCCGTGGTGGATGCCCCCTCCGGTGGAGCTCCGGAACAGGCCGCAAGATGGGATCTCGTGGATACATGAAGTTGCGGTGATGGAATTAGGTTTTTGGCTCCTGTTCTGATCGTTTGGGGGTACGTAGGTATATAGGAGGAAGGAGTACGTTGGTGGAGCATCAGGGGGCCCACGAGGCAGGGGGCGCGCCCTAGGGGGGGTGCCCCCCACCCTCGTGACCGCCTCCGATGTTCCTTGGCGTAGGGTCCAAGTCTCCTGGATCACGTTCGGCGAAAAAATCACGTTTCCGAAGGTTTCATTCCGTTTGAACTCCGTTTGATATTCTCTTTCTTCGAAACACTGAAAAAGGCAAAACACAGCAATTCTGGGCTGGGCCTCCGGTTAATAGGTTAGTCCCAAAAATAATATAAAAGTGGAAAATAAAGCGAAAGTACTATTCTAAGCACGAGCTCAGATGAGCTCTTTATCTCAGCCGTCCTCTCTCTCTTAGATTCGCGCCGTCCACTGTTTAGCTTTGCGTATTCCAACTAGTATATGCTGCTATTTCAGAGACCATGGCCCACTCAACGAACTTTTTAATTCCACGCCGTCACCCGCAGCGAGGCGGATCGGATGGGGCTGCACGACTTGTGCCACGGCTTAGCCGTTATCACTCTAACGGTGGCCATCCAAACCCACCCATTTATTTTATTCGCCGGCCAAGCTGTTGTATCTTACCTGTGCAATCAGACATAGGAGACATCATACCTAGCTGTTATCTTGCTGTCAAGCATGTACGCCTGCTAGTTTACAATACAATTCAAATAAGATTCAGCAAATGTAAATCTGTTTCTGTATCTAGGTATCCTAAAGTTTTATCAGATGATGTATGAAGAACAATTCAACAGCTTGGGTTGCAGCAAATGACAAGAGGTTTGCAATCCACAATTGCCAACACAGAATTCATCATCAGACAGCACTTCAAACTAAATCTGACATGACAAGCTAAAACATAATTTGACATGTTACATTACTCAGCCAGTAGCCAAGTTCCAGAGTTAGCAAAAGCATACAACACCTGAATATTGACCACATACCTGTTGGCATTGAAGATTTTAGAGAAGCCATCATGAGCCTATCATGGGTCTCATCATTTCACATGGGAAGACATTTCACAACTACATTCCATTTGCTAACCTAAATTCCATTGCTTTGTTACAATTATTTCGCCTGTGCCCCTCAATGCCACAGTTATTGCATCGGGCAGGTTTCCGAGGTTGCTTAGGAACATCACCGTGGTCCAGGCATGTAGTTCCCCTGTCTTCAACATATTAAGCAACAGCTTGCTGGACATTCATCTGCTGTTCCTCTGCAACCACTGCCACAGGTGTCTGATACACCATAGCGCCCATGTCTGCAAGTGTATCCTCGAGGCCAAGACCATCACTAACTTCTGCATAGAGTAACATCACCGCCAAATTTGACTAGAAAAGTTCCATCAACCGGTTGTAGACAACACCGGTGTCGCCAAGCCTGACTAATGAGGAGGAAGAACATCACGAGCATCCCTCATCCATCTCTTCACTACATGCTTTGCTGGTATTTCTTTAGCTCCAATAAAATCTAGCACCTGCAAGAAAAACATTTACAGTTGTCATGCATAAGCTTCAAATGGGTTGGAGTTTTAAAATGATAAATCAGTTACTCCCCAAACATTATCACAGACCTTCAGTACATGGCTACACAAAAGCCCCTTGTGTGCAAATTGCGCACACTCGCAGTCGAACTCAGTTGCCCCCATCAAGCATTGTAACCTTGTACAAAATTTTCGACCACTTCTCCCTTTTCTCTGCTTCACTATGGATCGCGATGTATGTCTTATGTTTTTCAACTTCTTCAACCTGATAAGCCCCGCACTCGTACAGTATGTGTCCAAATTGCTCAAACATAGCCCTAGTGTATATTTTGCTGGCATGCCTCTCCACTGCAAGGTTCGCCCCCATCAACAGTATCCCCTGCAATTTTCTCAAACAACATCAACAAGATTTTACTTTTGTATGCACCAATGCGCAGCCAAGCATTCTAGAGAAACATGGATAAAAATGCGTACGGATGAACAGATAACATCCTTACAATTCTCGACCGTTTCTCCTAATAGTTCTTATCGGATTCTCTGTCAAAAAGGAGCATCATGTACTTCTGCACAAACATATGCATGGGACATGCAGGAGGCACATAATTCTTTAACATATGGTTCGCGCTCTCACTCCTCTGTGTGCTGGTCATCATCGCACAAAACACACCATTGAAATATGGCTTAGCCCATTTCTCTCAACATTTAGCCGGCTCTTTTCCGTACCTTATGCCAGAACCCTTTCCCATGAATACAGATTGTAGAAGTCGTAGGCCTCACCCGACGAGTCGAATGTAGTGCCAAGAATAGGCGTGATCATGTTTTCAGTCGGCTTCTTTGCAAAACACATAACAACTTTCTCAAACGAACTGACTCGAGTCAGGCACGGTGCTCTGCTTGGCGCAGTAGCACCAATTCTCAGCCTGCAAACACCAAATACTACAAACATGAATTATCTGAATGCATTTTAATGACTGCTCTCTACTCAGATTGCTGCACTCCTCTGATTCGTATAGTGCTGCCAATTTTTTATTATTAAATCTTCTACATCTCTGAAGGCGTAAGGAAGTTTTTCCACAGATCATTTTATAGTTTGATTCTATGAACACATACGGAACATTTACCACTCCTCAATCTTTTCAGTACTGGTGTAGTCCCCATGATTCTTATAGCTGCTGTCAATTTCTGATTACTAAATATTTAGCATCTCTGAAGACGTAAGGTAGATTTTCACTAATCATTTTCACATTACTAAATAGTTCGAATCTCTGAACACATAAGGAACATTGCAATTTGACAGTACTAATGTATTTCCCTGGTTCCTAGCGCCTCTCAATTTTTCATTACTAAATCTTTAGCATCTCTGAAGATGTAAGTCAGATTTTCCACTACTCAATTTTTCCCTACTAAAATTTTTGAATCTCTGAACACATAAGGAACATCTTGCACTCTTAAATTTTTTCAGTAATCAATCTTCTGCATCTCTGAAGATATAGTGCAGATTTTTCACTAACCTCTTATTCAATCCAAGAGCCTGGGATTCATCTTCCTCGTCGACAGCTTAGACGTCCGAGGAGAGCTCTCCCTTCTTGCCCTCCGTCCTCCTTGGCCGACCAGATCTGCGCTTCTCCGCTCGCCGCCGGCACGTGCTGCTGTGGCATGGCTGGCTGATGCTGCTGCGGCACGACCGTCTCCGCCAGCGCACCTCCAATCCCAACTTGAGGGCCAGGCACAGAACTCTCACCCACCTCCTCAAGCAGAGCAGATCTAAAACATGAGGGAGAACAAACGTACTCAAATAGCTAGACAAAACGCCCAAAAAATGCAGACAAGATCGCCGGTTAGGTAAGGATCCACGAACATGCCGTTAGGTTGCATCAAAAACTCCATGGTGAATCGCCGCTGCCGCTCCTGACATCGACCTCGCAGTCTTCACCTCGCCACTCACTTCTGCAAGAGAAGACGCTGGACCCTGCATTCAATTCGACTCTACAGTGGCAAGACGGCAAAGCTAACTTCCCGATCCACGGATCAGACGGCGGCCCCGATTCTGATCCTTGAAACACTCGTCGGTGGCAAACTGCCGTTCAACCGCGCGTTACTTCTGGTCACCATGCCCTGTCTCGTTGGCCCACCACGACGCGCTGCCGCATACGTATTTCGGTACAGTGACCGATTTCTGGAGGACCTCCAACTCTCGCATAAAACAATCACGCAGATCCAGAGACACCAATAAACGCTATGGATAACGAGAGCATTTGTGCTCGGGCACAGTTACTCCACGTCCAAAATAAAGCCCATTATAGTGCAAAACAATAGATAAAGTAGCATGAAGTAATCAAAAATTATAGATATGTTGGAGATGTATCAGGCATCCCCAAGCTTAATTCCTGCTCGTCCTCGAGTAGGTAGATGATAAAAAAAGAATTTTTGATGCGGAGTGATACTTTTGCATAATTTCAATGTAAATCTTCTTAATCATGGTATGAATATTCAGATCCGAAAGATTCAAGACAAAAGTTCATATTGACATAAAAATAATAATACTTCAAGCATACTAACTAAGCAATTATGTCTTCTTAAAATAACATGGCCAAAGAAAGTTATCCCTAAAAAATCATATAGTCTGGCTATGCTCCATCTTCCCCACACAAAGTATTTAAATCATGCACAACCCCGATGACAAGCCAAGCAATTGTTTCATACTTCAACATTTTCAAAACTTTTTCAACCTTCACGCAATACATGAGCGTGAGACATGGATATAGCACTATATGTGGAATAGAACGGTGGTTGTGGAGAAGACAAAAAAGAGGGAAGATAGTCTCACATCAACTAGGCGTATCAACGGGCTATGGAGATGCCCATCAATAGATATCAATGTAAGTGAGTAGGGATTGCCATGCAACGGATGCACTAGAGCTATAAGTACATGAAAGCTCAACAAAAGAAACTAAGTGGGTGTGCATCCAACTTGCTTGCTCACGAAGACCTAGGGCATTTGAGGAAGCCCATCATTAGAATATACAAGCCAAGTTCTATAATGAAAAATTCCCACTAGTATATGAAAGTGACAAAACGAGAGACTCTCTATCATGAAGATCATGGTGCTACTTTGAAGCACAAGTGTGGTAAAAGGATAGTAACATTGTCCCTTCTCTCTTTTTCTCTCATTTTTTTATTTGGGCCTTTTCTCTTTTTTTATGGCCTCTTTTTTTTATTTTTTATTTTTATTTGTCGTCCGGAGTCTCATCCCGACTTGTGGGGGAATCATAGTCTCCATCATCCTTTCCTCACTTGGGACAATGCTCTAATAATGATGATCATCACACTTTTATTTTTCTTACAACTCAACAATTACAACTCGATACTTAGAACAAAATATGACTCTATATGAATGCCTCCGTGATGTACGGGATATGCAATGATTTAAGAGTGACATGTATGAAAGAATTATGAACGGTGGCTTTGCCACAAATACGATGTCAACTACATGATCATGCTAACAATATGACAATGAGGGAGCGTGTCATAATAAACGAAATGGTGGAAAGTTGCATGGCAATATATGTCGGAATGGCTATGGAAATGCCATGATAGGTAGGTATGGTGGCTGTTTTGAGGAAGGTATATGGTGGGTGTATGATACCGGCGAAAGGTGCGCGGTATTAGAGAGGCTAGCAACGGTGGAAGGATGGGAAAAAGTGTGTATAATCCATGGACTCAACATTAGTCATAAAGAACTCATATACTTATTGCAAAAATCTAGAAGTTATCAAAGCAAAGTATTACGCGCATGCTCCTAGGGGGATAGATTGGTAGGAAAAGACCATCGCTCGTCCCCGACCGCCACTCATAAGGAAGAAATCAATAAATAAATCATGCTCCGAGTTCATTACATAATGGTTCACCATACGTGCATGCTACGGGAATCACAAACTTTAACACAAGTATTCTTCAAATTCACAACTACTCAACTAGCATGACTCTAATATCATCATCTTCATATATCAAAACAATTATCAAGCATCAAACTTATCTTAGTATTCAACGCACTCAAAATAAAGTTTCACATATCTTGAATACCAAGTATATTAACATTAAGCAAATTACCATGCTATTAACGACTCTCAAAATAATCTAAGTGAAGCATGAGAGATCAAGTTTCTTTAAAAAAAATCCACCACCGTGCTCTAAAAGATCTAAGTGAAGCACTAGAGCAAAAATTATCACGCTCAAAAAGATGTAAGTGAAGCACTATGAGCAAAACTATCAAGCTCAAAAGATATAAGTGAAGCACTATGAGCGAAACTATCAAGCTCAAAAGATATAAGTGAAGCACATAGAGTATTCTATCAAATTCCAATTCATGTATGCCTCTCTCAAAAGGTGTGTACAGCAAGGATGATTGTGGTAAACTAACAAGCAAAGACGCAAATAATACAAGACGCTCCAAGCAAAACATATATCATGTGGTGAATAAAAATATAGCTCCAAGTAAATTACCGATGGAAGTGGACGAAAGAGGGGATGCCTTATGGGGCATCCCCAAGCTTTGACTTTTTGGTGTCCTTGGATTATCTTGTGGGTGCCACGGGCATCCCCAAGCTTAGGCTCTTGCCACTCCTTGTTCCATAATCCATCAAAAGAATTCACCCAAAACTTGAAAACTTCACAACACAAAACTCAATAGAAATCTCGTGAGCTCCGTTAGAGAAAGAAAACAAAAGACTACTTTAAGATACTGTAATGAACTCATTCTTTATTTATATTGGTGTTAAACCTACTGTATTCCAACTTCTCTATGGATCATAAACTATTTTACTAGCCATAGATTCATCAAAATAAGCAAACAACACACGCAAAACAGAATCTGTCAAAAACAGAACAGTCTGTAGTAATCTGTAACTAACGCAAACTTATGGAACTCAAAAAATACTACCAAAATTAGACGACCTGGAAAATTTGTTTATTGATCAGAAGCAATTAGAATCAGTATTTTATCACGTTCTGGTGATTTTTAACAATTCGGGCACTGAGCGCAAAGTTTCTGGAAATTACAGCAAGATCAAATAACTATCATCCAAGAAGATCCAATAGGTTTAACTTGGCACAAATACTAATTAAAAGATAAAACCACATCTAAACAGAGGCTAGATGGATTATTTATTCCTAAACAGAAGAAAAACAAAAAACTAAAAATAAAATTGGGTTGCCTCCCAACAAGCGCTATCGTTTAACGCCCCTAGCTAGGCATAAAAGCGAGGATAGATCTAGGTAGTGCCGTAGTAATAAGATAGATCGGTGAAACTCATTTCATATTCTCTACGTTCGGCAGCAAGTTTTCTTTGAGGCAAGCAAAAGTAATCAAAAGGGCTAAATTTAATAGGACAAAAGTCCCCAAGATCAATTTTAGGAGGTATAGATTCCTCTTTCGGCCTTTCATATTGCACAACAAATTCATCATTATAAGCATTCTTTTGACAGAACTTTGTGAGCCTATACTCAAGAGAGCATCCTAGCTCATTATTTTGAATAGCCAAATCATCATTAAACTCAGAGATTCTATCAATTAAAATATTGGTAGGCACTTTTTTTCTAAGATTTTCATTGAAAGCAACATAGTCGATAGATTGAAAACGCATTATTTCTTCTTGATCGAAAATGATAGATTCTATGGGAGGACGGCCAGCATCCACCCTATAATGCGCAAAGATTTCTTTAGCTTCTTTTATTATAAATCTGAATTCATGAGCCAAAAAGATAGTAGTGGCACGCTTAACAGAGGAGTGTTCAATATTAGAAAATTCTAGGAAAATTATTTGTATAGAAGGGTGCATATGCATAAATTGCCTTTCAAGTTCAACGATAAGCATGGCAATAGCGTCCGCAAGACTACTAGTTCTATGGAGAATAGAACCACCCATAGAGGGTAAAGCACCAGCACAAGTAAAGAAATCTTGAATAACTCCTTTTCCAATAATATTACCACTACCGATTCGAAATCTTTTTGTGTGATAGATAGGGGATTCTTCATCGGGAGCTTCAGAATTTTTCATATTATTATCGCCCATATCGGCGATAATTTCCCCAATTTCAGACATAGCGACAAGTAAGCAAACTAACACACGAGCAAACAAAAGGCAAAGGGAAAAAGAGGAGGAGATTGAGAAAGAGAGGGCGAATAAAACGGCAAGGGTGAAGTGGGGGAGAGGAAAACGAGAGGCAAATGGCAAATAATGTAATGCGAGAGATAGGGATTGTGATGGGTACTTGGTATGTTGACTTTTGCATAGACTCACTGGCAACGGCACCATAAATCCTTCTTGCTACGTCTTGAGCTTGCGTTGGTTTTCCCCAAAGAGGAGATGATGATGCAGCACAGTAGCGTAAGTATTTCCCTCAGTTTTTGAGAACCAAGGTATCAATCCAGAGGAGGCCACGCACAAGTCCTCGTACACAGACAAAGCGATAGCTACTGCAACCAACACGATTAGGGGTTGTCAATCCCTTCACAAATCACTTACGAGAGTGAGATCTGATAGAGATAATATTTTGGTATTTTTGGTATAAAGATGCAAAGTGAAAAGTAAAAGGCAAAGTAAAACAAGCAAGTATAAAAGTGATGGAGATTGATATGATGAGAATAGACCCGGGGGCCATACGTTTCACTAGTGGCTTCTCTCAAGAGCATAAGTATTCTACGGTGGGTGAACAAATTACTGTTGAGCAATTGACAGAATTGAGCATAGTTATGAGTATATCTAGGTATGATCATGTATATAGGCATCACGTCCGAGACAAGTAGCTCGAAACGATTCTGCATCTACTACTAATACTCCACTCATCGACCGCTATCCAGCATGCATCTAGAGTATTAAGTTAAAAACAGAGTAACGCCTTAAGCAAGATGACATGATGTAGAGGAATAAATTCATGCAATATGATAAATACCCCATCTTGTTATCCTCGATGGCAACAATACAATACGTGCCTTGCAACCCTTTCTGTCACTGGGTAAGGACACCGCAAGATTGAACCCAAAGCCATGCACGTCTCCCATTGCAAGAACTACAATCTTGTTGGCCAAACCAAACGGATAATTCGAAGAGACTTGCAAAGATAACTCAATCATACATAAAAGAATTCAGAGAAGATTCAAATATTATTCATAGATAAGCTGGATCATAAACCCACAATTCATCGATCTCAACAAACACACCGCAAAAATAAGATTACATCGAATAGATCTCCATGAGAGAGGGGGAGAACATTGTATTGAGATCCAAAAAGAGAGAAGAAGCCATCTAGCTACTAGCTATGGACCTGAAGGTCTGAAGTAAACTACTCACACTTCATCGGAGAGGCTATGGTGTTGATGTAGAAGCCCTCCGTGGTGGATGCCCCCTCCGGTGGAGCTCCGGAACAGGCCGCAAGATGGGATCTCGTGGATACAGGAAGTTGCGGCAGTGGAATTAGGTTTTTGGCTCCTATTCTGATCGTTTGGGGGTACGTAGGTATATATAGGAGGAAGGAGTACGTCGGTGGAGCATCAGGGGGCCCACGAGGCAGGGGGCGCGCCATAGGGGGGGCGCCCCCCACCCTCGTGACTGCCTCCGATGTTCCTTGGCGTAGGGTCCAAGTCTCCTGGATCACGTTCGGCGAGAAAATCACGTTTCCGAAGGTTTCATTCCGTTTGGACTCCGTTTGATATTCTGTTTCTTTGAAACACTGAAAAAGGCAAAAAACAGCAATTCTGGGTTGGGCCTCCGGTTAATAGGTTAGTCCCAAAAATAATATAAAAGTGGAAAATAAAGCCCATTATAGTCCAAAACAATAGATAAAGTAGCACGGAGCAATAAAAAATTATAGATACGTTAGAGACGTATCACTTCCCTCTTCTCATATGGGCATTTCGCAACAAAATGGCTCGCATTGCCACAATTGTAGCATGTCCTCACACGTTGCTGGCCCTTGGCACCACTTGAGTTGTTCTTGTTGAAGTTGGGCCTTGAGTTCTTCTTGCTCCAAAATTGCCTTGAAGCGAGGGCCATGTGCTCATGATAAGCATACTTTGCATCTTCGGGGTTACTCTCCTCTTCTTCCTCTTCATCCTCGCGCAACACCGCATTGTCGACGGTTGATACGTCTCCAACGTATCTATAATTTTTGATTGTTCCATGCTATTATATTATCTGTTTTGGATGTTTAATGGGCTTTACTAAGCACTTTTATATGATTTTTAGGACTAACCTGAATATCAAACGTAGTCCAAACAGAATGAAACCTTCGGGAGAGTTATTTTTGCAACGGAAGCAATCCAGGAGACTTGGAGTGCACGTCAGGGAATCAACAAGGAGAGCACGAGGTAGGGGGGCGCCTACCCCCCTGGGTGCGCCCTCCACCCTCGTGGGCCCCTCGTGGCTCCCCTGACCGACTTCTTTCGCCTATATATATCCATATAGCCTAAAACCGTCGGGGAGCAGAATAGATCGGGAGTTCCGCCAGCCGCAAGCCTCTGTAGCCACCAAAAACCAATCGGGACCCTGTTCCGGCACCCTGCCGGAGGGGCGATCCCTCACCGGTGGCCATCTTCATCATCCCAGCGCTCTCCATGACAAGGAGGGAGTAGTTCACCCTCGGGGCTGAGGGTATGTACTAGTAGCTATGTGTTTGATCTCTCTCTCTCTCTCTCTCTCTCTCTCTCTCTCTCTCTCTCGTGTTCTTGAGGTCATACGATCTTGATGTATCGTGAGCTTTGCTATTATAGTTGGATCTTATGATGTCCCCCCCCCCCTCTACTCTCTTGTAATGGATTGAGTTTTCCCTCTGAAGTGATCTTATCAGATTGAGTCTTTAAGGATTTGAGAACACTGGATGTATGTCTTGCCGTGCTTATCTGTGGTAACAATGGGATATCACGTGATTCACTTGATGTATGTTTTGGTGATCAACTTGCGGGTTCCGCCCATGAACCTATGCATAGGGGTTGGCACACGTTTTTGTCTTGACTCTCCGGTAGAAACTTTGGGGCACTCTTTGAAGTACTTTGTGTTGGTTTGAATAGATGAACCTGAGATTGTGTGATGCATATCGTATAATCATACCCACGGATACTTGAGGTGACATTGGAGTATCTAGGTGACATTAGGGTTTTGGTTGATTTGTGTCTTAGGGTGTTATTGTAGTACGAACTCTATGATAGATCGAACGGAAAGAAAAGCTTCATGTTATTTTACTATGAACTCTTGAATAGATTGATCAGAAAGGATAACTTTGAGGTGGTTTCGTACCCTACCATAATCTCTTCGTTTGTTCTCCTCTATTAGTGACTTTGGAGTGACTCTTTGTTGCATGTTGAGGGGTAGTTATATGATCCAGTTATGTTATTATTGTTGAGAGAATTTGCACTAGTGAAAGTATGAACCCTAGGCCTTATTTCAACGCATTGCAATACCGTTTGTGCTCACTTTTATCATTAGTTACCTTGCTGTTTTTATATTTTCAGATTACAAAAACCTATATCTACCATCTATATTGCACTTGTATCACCGTCTCTTCATTAACTAGTGCACCTATACAATTTACCATTGTATTGGGTGTGTTGGGGACACAAGAGACTCTTTGTTATTTGGTTGCAGGGTTGCTTGAGAGAGACCATCTTCATCCTACGCCTCCCACGGATTGATAAACCTTAGGTCATCCACTTGAGGGAAATTTGCTACTGTCCTACAAACCTCTGCACTTGGAGGCCCAACAACGTCTACAAGAAGAAGGTTGTGTAGTAGACATCAAGCTCTTTTCTGGCGCCGTTGCCGGGGAGGTGAGTGCTTGAAGGTGTATCTTTAGATCTTGCAATCTAATATTTTTGTTTCTTGTTTTATCACTAGTTTAGTCTATAAAATAAAACTACAAAAAAAATGGAATTGAGTTTGTCTCATACGCTTCATCTTTTTAATATCTTTCGTGAGTATGATGGAAAGGAAAATTGTGCCAAAGTGTTAGAAGAATAATGCATTAAAATATTTGGCACTAAATGTTTGAATGATGAGCATGATTGCAATGTTGTTAGTACGAATTCCTTGAATATCCATGATACTATTGATATGCAAAGCCACAAGCTTGGGGATGCTATGTTTGATGAAGATGATATGTTTAGTCCCCCAAGTTTTGATGAGCAAATTTATTATGATGAAAGCATGCCTCCTATCTATGATAATTATTGTGATGACACATATGCTATAAAGAATAATGATAACCATGAAACTTATCTTCTTGATCTTAATTTTCAATCACATGATAGTTTTTTTGTTGAGTTTGCTCCCACTACTATTCATGAGAACAAATTTGCTTTTGTGGAGAGTAATAAAATTTCTATGCAAGTAGATCATGAAAAGAATGCTTTATGTGATAGTTATATTGTTGAATTCATTCATTATGCTACTGAAAATTATTATGAGAGAGGATCATATGCTTCTACATATTGCAATAATATCAAGTTTCCTCTCTATGTGCTTAAAATCTTGAAGTTATGCTTGTTTTGCCTTCCTATGCTAGTTGATTATTGTTCCCATAAGTTGTTTGCTCACAAAATCCCTATGCATAGTAAGTGGGTTAGACTTAAATGTGCTAGTCATATTCTTCATGATGCTTTCTTTATGTTTCAAGTCTTATCTCTTATGTGAGCATCATTGAAATCATCATGCCTAGCTAGGGGTGTTAAACGATAGCGCTTGTTGGGAGGCAACCCAACTTTATTTTAGTTTCTTGCTTTTTGGTTCTGTTTAGGAACAAATAATTCATCTAGCCTCTGGTTAGATGTGGTTTTATGTTTTAATTAGTGTTTGTGACAAGTAAGACCTATAGGATCTTCTTGGATGATAGTTATTTGATCTTGCTGAAAATTCCAGAAACTTTCTGTTCACGTAAACAATTGTTAAAAATCACCAGAACGTGATAAAATACTGATTCCAATTGCAGTAGATCAATAAGAAAAGTTTCTAGGACTTCCTATTTTGGTAGAGTTTTCTGAGTTCCAAAAGTTTGCGTTAGTTACAGATTACTACAGACTGTTCTATTTTTGACAGATTCTGCTTTTCGTGTGTTGTTTGCTTATTTTGATGACTCTATGGCTAGTAAAATAGTTTATGAACCATATAGAAGTTGGAATAAAGTAGGTTTAACACCAATATAAATAAAGAATGAGTTCATTAAAGTACCTTGAAGTGGTGTTTTGTTTTCTTTCGCTAACGGAGCTTACGAGATTTTCTATTAAGTTTTGTGTTGTGAAGTTTTCAAGTTTTGGGTAAAGATTCGATGGACTATGGAATAAGGAGTGGAGAGAGCCTAAGCTTGGGGATGCCCAAGGCACCCCAAGGTAATATTCAAGGACAACCAAAAGCCTAAGCTTGGGGATGCCCCGGAAGGCATCCCCTCTTTCGTCTTCGTTCATCGGTAACTTTACTTGGAGCTATAATTTTATTCACCACATGATATGTGTTTTGCTTGGAGTGTCATTTTATTTTCTTTAGCTTTGCTTGCCGTTTGAATAAAATACCAAGATCTGAAATTCTTAAATGTTAGAGAGTCTTCACATAGTTGCATAATTATTCAACTACTCATTGATCTTCACTTATATCTTTCGGAGTAGTTTTTCATTTGCTCTAGTGCTTCACTTATATATTTTAGAGCACGGCGGTGGTTTTATTTTTAAGAAATAGATGAACTCTCATGTTTCACTTATATCATTTTTAGAGTCTATAGAACAGCATAGTAATTTGCTTGGGTTATAAAACTTGTCCTAATATGATGGGCATCCAAGAGGGATATAGTAAAAACTTTCATATAAAGTGCATTGAGTACTATGAGAAGTTTGATTCCTTATGATTGTTTTGAGATATGAAGATGGTGATATTAGAGTCATGCTAGTGGAGTAGTTGTGAATTTGAGAGATACTTTTGTTAAAGTTTGTGATTCCCGTAGCATGCGCGTATGGTGAACCGTTATGTGATGAAGTCGGAGCATGATTTATTTATTGATTGTCCTCCTTATGAGTGGCGGTCGGGGACGAGCGATTATCTTTTCCTACCAATCTATCCCCCTAGGAGCATGCGTGTAGTACTTCGTCTCGATAACTAATAGATTTTTGCAATAAGTATGTGAGTTCTTTACGACTAATGTTGAGTCCATGGATTATATGCACTCCCATCCTTCCACCATTGCTAGACTCTCTAATACCGCGCACCTTTCGCCGGTATCATACGCCTACCATATACTTTCCTAAAAACAGCCACCATACCTACCTATTATGGCATTTCCATAGCCATTCCGAGATATATTGCCATGCAACTTTCCACCATTCCGTTTATTATGACACGCTCCATCATTGTCATATTGCTTTGCATGATCATGTAGTTGACATTGTATTTGTGGCAAAGCCACCGTTCATAATTCTTTTCTACATGTCACTCATGAGTCATTGCACATCCCGGTACACCGCCGGAGGCATTCATATAGAGTCATATTTTGTTCTAAGTATCGAGTTGTAATTCTTGAGTTGTAAGTAAATAAAAGTGTGATGATCATCATTATTAGAGCATTGTCCCAGTGAGGAAAGGATGATGGAGACTATGATTCCCCCACAAGTCGGGATGAGACTCCGGACGAAAATATATAAATAAAAGAGGCCAAAGAAGCCCAAATAAAAAAAGAGAAAAGGAGGCCATAAAAAAGGAAAAGGCCCAAACAAAAAAATAAAAAATGAGAGAAAAAGAGAGAAGGGACAATGCTACTATCCTTTTACCACACTTGTGCTTCAAAGTAGCACCATGATCTTCATGATAGAGAGTCTCCTATGTTGTCACTTTCATATACTAGTGGGAGTTTTACATTATAGAACTTGGGTTGAATATTCCAATGATGGGCTTCCTCAAAATGCTCTAGGTCTTCAGAGCAAGCGAGTTGGATGCACACCCACTTAGTTTATTTTGTTGAGCTTTCATATACTTATAGCTCTAGTGCATCCGTTGCACGTCAATCCCTACTCACTCACATTGATATCTATTAATGGGCATATCCATAGCCCGTTGATACGCCTAGTTGATGTGAGACTATCTTCTCCTTTTTGTCTTCTTCACAACCACAATTCTATTCCATCTATAGTGCTATGTCCATGGCTCACGCTCATGTATTGCGTGAAGATTGAAAAAGTTTGAGAACATAAAAAGTATGAAACAATTGCTTGGCTTGTCATCGGGGTTGTGCATGATTTAAATATTTTGTCTGGTGAAGATAGAGCATAGCCAGACTATATGATTTTGTAGGGATAGCTTGCTTTGGCCGTGTTATTTTGAGAATACATGATTGCTTTATTAGTATGCTTGAAGTATTATTATTTTTTTGTCAATATTAAACTTTTATCTTGGATCTTATGGATCTGAATATACTTGCCACAATAAAGAAAATTACATTGAGAATTATGTTAGGTTGCATTCCACATCAAAAATTCTGTTTTTATCATTTACCTACTCGAGGATGAGCAGGAATTAAGCTTGGGGATTCTTGATACGTCTCCAACGTATCTATAATTTTTTATTGTTCCATGCTATTATATTATCTTTTTTGGATGTTTAATGGGATTTACTAAGCACTTTTATATGATTTTTGGGAATAAACTATTAACCTAGAGCCCAGTGCCACTTTCTGTTTTTTTGCCTATTTCAGTGTTTCGCAGAAAAGCAATATCAAACGGAGTCCAAACGGAATGAAACCTTCGGGAGAGTTATTTTTGGAACGGAAGCAATCGAGGAGACTTGGAGTGCACGTCAGGGAATCAACGGGGAGAGCACGAGGCAGGGGGCGCGCCTACCCCCCTAGGCGCGCCCTCCCTCGTGGGCCCCTCATGGATCCCTGGCCGACTTCTTTCGCCTATATATATCCATATACCCTAAAACCATCGGGGAGCAGAATAGATCGGGAGTTCCGCCGCCGCAAGCCTCTGTAGCCACCAAAAACCAATCGGGACCTTGTTCCGGCACCCTGCCGGAGGGGGGATCCCTCACCGGTGGCCATCTTCATCACCCCAGCGCTCTCCATGACGAGGAGGGAGTAGTTCACCCTCGGGGCTGAGGGTATGTACCAGTAGCTATGTGTTTGATCTCTCTCTCTCTCTCTCTCGTGTTCTTGAGGTCATACGATCTTGATTTATCGCGAGCTTTGCTATTATAGTTGGATCTTATGATGTCCCCCCCCTCTACTCTCTTGTAATGGATTGAGTTTTCCCTCTGAAGTGATCTTATCGGATTGAGTCTTTAAGGATTTGAGAACACTGGATGTATGTCTTGCCGTGCTTATCTGTGGTGACAATGGGATATCACGTGATTCACTTGATGTATGTTTTGGTGATCAACTTGCGGGTTCCGCCCATGAACCTATGCATAGGGGTTGGCACACATTTTTGTCTTGACTCTTCGGTAGAAACTTTGGGGCACTCTTTGAAGTACTTTGTGTTGGTTTGAATAGATGAATCTGAGATTGTGTGATGCATATCGTATAATCATACCCACGGATACTTGAGGTGACATTGGAGTATCTAGGTGACATTAGGGTTTTGGTTGATTTGTGTCTTAAGGTGTTATTCTAGTACGAACTCTATGATAGATCGAACCAAAAGAATAGCTTCATGTTATTTTACTACAGACTCTTGACTAGATCGATCAGAAAGGATAACTTGGAGGTGGTTTCGTACCCTACCATAATCTCTTCGTTTGTTCTCCTCTATTAGTGACTTTGGAGTGACTCTTTGTTGCATGTTGAGGGATAGTTATATGATCCAATTATGTTATTATTGTTGAGAGAATTTGCACTAGTGAAAGTATGAACCCTAGGCCTTATTTCAACGCATTGCAATACCGTTTGTGCTCACTTTTATCATTAGTTACCTTGCTGTTTTTACATTTTCAGATTACAAAAACCTATATCTACCATCCATATTGCACTTGTATCACCATCTCTTCGCCGAACTAGTGCACCTATACAATTTACCATTGTATTGGGTGTGTTGGGGACACAAGAGACTCTTTGTTATTTGGTTGCAAGGTTGCTTGAGAGAGACCATCTTCATCCTACGCCTCCCACGGATTGATAAACCTTAGGTCATCCACTTGAGAGAAATTTGCTACTGTCCTACAAACCTCTGCACTTGGAGGCCCAACAACGTCTACAAGAAGAAGGTTGTGTAGTAGACATCAACGGTCTTGTCCAAGATTCTCATAGCAACAAACTCATCCAACACTTCACTTGAGGACAGGGTATGGAAGTCCGGCCTTTGACGGATGACGGATGACATGGCCTTATGGTAGGGCATCATAGCCTTGAGAAACTTGCGCTTGATCCAATTGTCATCCGTATCCTTGCTCCCATGATCTCGGAGTGAGACCGCGAGAGTGGTTAATCTCTGATAGAGCTCACGAGGTTCTTCATCTTCATTCATTGCAAACTCATCGGCTTCATCTTACACCACTTCATAATTGGAGCGTTGAATGCTTGCGCTTCCCTTGTAAATGAAAACCACATGTTGCCATGCTTCCTTGGCCATGTTGAAAGGTCGGAGATGCGCAATATCTTCATATGGAATTGCATCTTGGATAATGAAGAGGGCGGACTCGTTGAATTGATGATCCGCGGCTTCTCTTAGAGTGAGGTTGCTTGGGTCATGCGGGTAGAAACCTTGCTCAATAATTCTCCAAAGATTAGTAGAACTATGATTCAAATGACGTTTAAAACGGTAGACCCAAGAGGCAAAGTCCTCATTTTTCACAAACTTAGGAGGATGACCAACATGATTTAAATGAGTGGAGGAAACCGGTCCTCCATAAGTGAGGGGTGGTTCAACATGGGCAAAGATGCCATTTCCACTTCTACCACTACATAAAGGAACTTTATCACTAGTAGCTTCCCACTTGTCGGAGTTAGCATCCGTCACCTTGTTAGCGGGATCACCCACTTTCATTGATGCGGTGGATAATTTAAGGCCTTCTAAAAACTTATTGAACATGCCTTCGACCTCGGTTGTCATGGAGGTTTTCAATGTGTCCAAAGCCGCATTGAACTCCTCACGTGAGACCGAGGATCCCCCATCGGCCGTAGACGAGAATGGAATCACACCAGCGTGCTCCTCCCTGCCGTGTACGGTGTCAACCATACTCTTCGGATGACAAAGTCCTTAATAAAGAGACGAGGCTCCGATGCCAATTGAAAGGATCAATATAGTTGACTAGAGGGGGGATAGGCAACTAACAGTTTTTAGCTTATCTTTACCAATTTAGACTTTGCATCAAAGTAGGTTGTCTAGATATGCAACTAGGTGAGCAACCTATATGATGCAACAACAACAAACACACAAGCAAGCAAGGGATACAACACAAAATAAGCTTGCACAAGTAAAGAGAAGAGATAACCAAGAGTGGACCCAGTGAAGACGAGGATGTGTTACCGAAGTTCCTTCCCTTTGAGAGGAAGTACGTCACCGTTGGAGCGGTGTGGAGACACAATGCTCCCCAAGAAGCCACTAGGGACACCGTATTCTCCTCATGCCCTCACACAATGCGAGATGCCGTGATTCCACTATTGGTGCCCTTGAAGGTGACGACCGAACCTTTACAAACAAGGTTGGGGCAATCTCCACAACTTAATTGGAGGTTCCCAACGACACCACGAAGCTTCATCACAATAGAATATGGCTCCGCGGTGACCTCAACCGTCTAGGGTGCTCAAACACCCAAGAGTAACAAGATTCGCAAGGGATTAGTGGGGGGAATCAAATTTCTCTTGGTGGAATGTAGATCGAAGCCTTCTCAACAAATCCCTAGAAAATCAACAAGTTTGATTGGCTAGGGAGAGAGATCGGGCGAAAATGAAGCTTTGAGCAAACAATGGAGCTTAGGAAGGGAAGGGATAGTCAACTTGGGGAAGAAGACCCCCCCTTTTATAGTGGGAGGAAAGATCCAACCGTTACCCACCTACTCAGCCCGCGACATGCGGTATTACCGCACATACACATGGTACTACCGCACAGGCATACCGCCGGGAAGTGCAGTACTACCGCTCGCGCGGCAGGAACCAAGTGAGGCCCTGTTGCACAAGGCAACGAGCGGTAGAACTGCCGGAGCGGTACTACCGCGCGCCCTTGCAGTACTACTTCAAGGCAGGGCTCATTCTGGGCTGGGAAGGCACGGACTAATAAAATTACATCTGTGGCTACTTTCGCTGAGTTTCGGTCAGTGCAAAAGTCCGGCACGGTACTACAGCTCACAGGGAGCGGTACTACAGCGTAGGTCACAGAAATAAAAAATTACTTCCGCCCCTACTTCCGCTCATGCCACCCTTCTGGGCCAGAGGCCACAGCACTACCGCTGTCGTGGGCGGTACTACCGTGGGCAGCTGTGATACTACTGCTCCCTTGAGCAGTACTACCGCACGCCACAGACCAGTAGCACTAGGAAGCCTTCATCTTTGCAACGACAAGGCAAACAACCGGTGCTTCAAAGAAGCAAGGAAAGGTAGTGCAAAGGAACAAATGTGTACGTGTAGATTTTCCTCTAACCTTTCCAAAGCGGACCCCCACTTAATATTACGGCTTTCCTACGACTTAAATCCACTGAAAATAAACATAGATAAACGCTGCCTTCGATAGGCTCCGAGGGGCACCGAATCGTCTTGTGCCTAGACATGAGATATCTGAAATGCTCAATGCACACGATTAGTCCATAAATGCATTGTCATCAATCACCAAAATCACTTAGGGAGAAATATGCCCTTATACCTAGACTCTATGTACAAATTCTGCAAGGCTGTGATTGTTGTGTTTGGCTCTGAGTACTTGAGAGAGCCGAATCCTCAAGATACAACCCGCTTGTAGGTGATGAAAGCCAGCAGGGGCTTTCCAGGTATGCTTTGCAGCATATGCTGCATGCACTGGGAGTGGAAGGACTGCCCTTCTACTTGGTAAGGGTAGTATACGGGCCATATTAGGGCTTGCACTGTTATACTTGAGGCCGTGGCGTCACAAGATCTAGGAATCCGGCACTCTTTTTTCGGCATGGCCGGATCACACAATGATATCAACATGCTTCAGTGCTCTTCTATGTTTGCAAGACTTGCCGAAAGCAATAGCCCGCTGGTAAATGTTATCATCAACGGTCACAACTACGACAAATGATACTACCTAGGTGATAGTATCTATCTTCAGTGGACCATTATTGTGTCGAAGAGAAGAGAAAAAATTTGCTTAAGATTAAAAGAGTGCTAGGAAGGACGTCGAGCGTGTCTTTGGTGGAGGAATTGTTCCGTATCCTGCTTGACTTGGAGCATTAAGAAGTTGTGGGAGGTGATAACTGCTTGTATGATCATGCACAATATGATCGTCTAAGCCAAGCGTCCAGAACCTATCTATGATCAAGGGTTTCAGTAAGGGATTCAGTTTCGGGATGAGAATTCAGCAGTTCACTCAATTTTATCATGAAATGCATGAAAAACGCACATGCAGCTGCAAAATAATTTGGTTAAGCATATGTATACTCATGTTAAGCACCAATAGATGTATCATGTTTTCGCATGTATAAGACAATTTAATTTTTATTTGGTTTATAAACTATGCTTAATTTATTTGATTTTGAAATTATGCTTTATTTGGTAGATTTTTATATATTTGCTTGTGAAGCAATGCAAAATAATGGCATATTTGTTGAAAACATGCAGCCAGCCAGTGTAATATGGGTCAGGCGCGTTGGACGCACTTGTCGATTCAAATAAAAAAAAGAAGAGAGTTGCTCTAACCCTGAAGATGGATTGAATATTTTATTTTGGTTGAGTGATTAATTGACTTTATATTCTGTGAGTGCAGAACAAGTGACTTGAAATAACATGAAAGCAGGGGAGGAGGCCAGCCTCCAAGGGTGCCGCTAGCTCTGGCCGCCTTCATCCCGGCTGTTAGCGTTCGGCCTCGGCGAGAACCATTTTGAGGAATTACATGGAGATATTTTTCCATGCTGCTGAGCACGTAAAGAGATCTTACGACTTGCATATATTCACGGATAAATCCATTGATTTTGTCACTGGAAGCAACGCGTGGCATGCATCATGCTACGTACAGCGGTGACGCGCCGGCGGGCCGTCGCGCCACGTTTTATTACATCTCCTGACAGAGGCGGCGAGTGGGTGCATGGTAGTTAAAGACTTAAGATACATAGGTGGCGGCGCCATGGACGGGGCGGGGGTGGGGGAGCTCGCGCGCGGAGCATCTGCCCTAGCACTCCCTCTGGCAGGTGCAGCGGCTGATCTTGCAGTAGCCGGCCGTCCATTTTGCGCCGTGCTCGCTGAGGCACGTCTTGGTGCAGCTCTTGTCCGAGATGCACGGGAACGAATGGTGCTGGCTCTTCCCCGTGCAAATGCGCGCCTCCGCCACGCCGACTCCGGCGCCGTCGTCTGAAAAAAAAATGTCCCGGCCGGCCACAAGCGTTAGTCCATAACCATAAGCAGCAGCAAATTAATAAGTCGGCGAGCGGCCGCTCAGGCTTACGCACAGGAGGAAAGCAGGAGCAGCACCAGCATCACCGCGCACACGGTCGCCTTGGGCTTGAACTCCATTTGCTTCTGTGGGGGTAGGTGGGCTGATGGAGCAAGCCTTGTTTCTCTGTAGGTGAAACGAGCTAGGGCTTCTGATCCAGGCGACCGTGTTTGTTGTTGCCAGGAAGAGAAGCCCTCTACTTATAGGGAGTTTGGGCCGGAGGAGCACGCTGCCGTGCATGCACGCGGGTGTACTCGTGGCAGGCATCCTGCATGTAGCGTGCCACCCGTCGGGCTGGAAGGCCGTGGGTTCAGCTCCTCGTTCCAACTCAGCGTGCGTATGCATGCTGGGGCTGAGAAGAGTCGCACCTCTGGACTCTGGTTCGGAAGAATTCGAACCAAACTTCCCTGGTGACGAAGGGGCGTTGGACTAGGAGGATCAATGGCCTCAAAACCCTCAACTGCATGCCTGGTCGCAAAAAGGAGGTCTCGTAAGGCTGCGCCGCTCGCCGTTCAAGTCCCAGCACCTATCCCGCATTGCAAGCCAGACAAAAACTTGGCAGGAGCGATGCATGCGTATTCCTCCCGTTCCCTAATAATGTCCGGCAAAAGCAGTCTCTCTTCAAAATCTGATAATAAGGTAAGCAGTGAACGAAATTACATGCGTTTTTACATGAAAAATGCAAGGCATTTCATTGAGATACTGGCCCGAGAGGCCGAGACGATCTTCCATCGTCTACACGACTGCCTGCACTTGACCCCCACCGTGATGCATCGGCCGACCGATCCGTGGTCCCACCGGTGGGCGGTAGGGCAGAGCTCGCCGCGCACTGTCCTGCATGCAAACCCACGCCGCCTGTGGAGGAGCCACGAGCCCAAGACAGCTCGCCGATCTACTACCTCGGCGGCCCTACCTACCGGCCGACTACCCTGCGCGCACTCTCGTGCCCTGGCAATGTGGCTCTACCCGCCGACTACCCTGCGCGCTCTCTCTGGCAATGTGGCTCTACCCGTCGACTACCCTGCGATCACCGTCTCGCGGGTACCTACCTACCTGCCGACTACCCTGCGCGCTCTCCCGTGCCCTGACAATCTGGCACGCATGCACCGCTGCAGCCAGAAGCGACCACTGTTTCGTGGGTACCTACCTAGGTGCCGACTAGCCTGCGCGCTCTATCGTGCCCTGGCAATCTTGCATGCATGCACCGCTGCAGCCAAAAGCGACCATCGTGTCGTGGGTAGCTACCTACGTGCCGACTACCCTGCGCGCTCTATCGTGCCCTGGCAATCTGGCATGCATGCACCGCTGCAGCCAAAAGCGACCACTGTCTCGTGGGTAAATACGTGGGCGCCGCGTGCACCGAGCCCGCCACGTGAACGCGATTCATCATGCGGCACGCCACGCGGCCAGTCATTGCGCGCCCCCACGCCACGATGCATGCATGCTGCTTCGAGTCCATGCACAACGGACCCGACCGGCTCCGAGCTCATGTTATATAATGCCATCACCGATGAGCGTTATAGCTACCCACAGCACACAACTCCACCAGTAGCAACAAAGCCAGCACGTAGCGCAAGCAGAGTTTAGCTCGCTCCCAGCCCGGCCGTTCACCATGTGGACCAAGAAGGTGGCGACGCAGGTGGTTTTGGTCCTGCTTCTCCTCCTCATCGCACGTAAGTGTGTATTATTTTGCTCCGTCGACATTTTCATCAGATATTCAGTTAGATAGTAGGCACATATGTTATGTCATCATACATGCATGTTGACGTGTGGCGAACATGAATTGATGCAGAGGAGGCGGCGGTGCCGGGGGCGGAGGCGAAGATCTGCCGGCAGCGCAGCGCGGGGTTCAAGGGGCCGTGCTTGTCCGATAAGAACTGCGCGCAGGTCTGCCAGCAAGAACACTGGGGCGGCGGCAACTGCGACGGGCCCTTCCGCCGGTGCAAGTGCATCAGGCAGTGCTGATCATATGTGCGACGGCTAGCTGGCCCTCGCCGTACGTCAGCTAGCTAGCCCATGGAACAATACGTCTGTGTACCTACTTGAATGTGCGTGCCCCCTTCTACGTACGTATGTCGTATGCATGTCTGTGTCACCACTAGCCAGCCATCTGCTGCATCTCGATCGATGCATGCATGGGCGAGCTAAGGTATAATAATAAGAATAAAACGTACGGTTCGTGTTCCGTTCGTGTCACTGTTATGTTTGCACTGTCGTTTGTCCAATCGTCTCGGTGTTTCCGTTTAGATTATGCTTGTGGCAAGGTTGATCGAGAGCTCCCCGCGACAGGCTACCATGTTGGATACCACCTAGTGGGATGTTCTTCGAGAAACACAGAAGAAAACGCTCACAAAACGTACGCACGCATGTGAGCTTCTTCGAAATAAATTTTACGTACACACACACTACGAAGTCCTTATTAGACACCTCGTATTATTATTTTTTGAGTTGTAGACACCTTGTATTCGACGGACGTGTCATACAGATGAGCGAAGTCATTCTTAGATATACGACACCTCATAACAAAGCCTGAAATAAACCAAGCTATACGATAACTAGATGAAGCCCAGTTGCTTATCACTGTTTAAAAATACATATATAGTCGCTAAGAATAACTAAATCTATTAAAAAATAGAAGCTTGAATAAATCGCTGTTTAAAAATACATAAATAGTCGTTAAGAGTAACTAAATCGATTGAAAAGAAAATAGAAGCTTGAATAAATAAAAGAAATATCTAAAATAGGAAAAAGTTACAGTTAAAATTATCATTTCAAACAAAAATAGGAGGGATGGCTGACATGCATGTACATTCATAGACTAACAAAAAATTATTATAATTTATAAGTTAAATGGATGGCTTGCTTATGTGGCAGACTAAATGGATTGCTTAGTGAAGATAAGACTTAAATATATGGCTTATTGAGGATAATAAAATAGACATTTTGCATGTTAGAGAATGAATTGCTTAGTGAAGAGAAGACTTAAATATATGGCGTAGTGAGGACAATAAAACATTTTGCAGTTAAGAGAATGCATTACTTAGTGAAGAGAATACTTAAATATATGGCCTAGTAGGACAATAAAATATACATTTTGCATGTTAGGAGAAATGGGTGTAACTTTTTAAGAACAAAGGATATGGGAGCATCTACGTCAAATCTCATACTTCGGACTAATTTCACTGCAATGAAAAATCTAAATATGCTTATTTCGTGGGATGCCGCAGATATTCATAGTTTGCACACCTGATGGGATGTTATAATCTTTGTTTAATCCAAGAAATGCTAATGCTGTAACTTTTGTTTAACCTAACATATGCTGATTTTGTAACCTTTGTTTAATCTAAGATATACTTAGTTTGCACACCTAATAGGGTTATTGTAATCTTTGCTCAATTGGCATTTTCCTATGATAGTCTTAGTTCACCTTCCTAGAATGGTTTTTTAAATGGAGGCAAAAACTTTATCTCATCTCAGTAATTAAGAGGGATAAGATAGTGTTTTAAAGGTTACATGACCACACAGGTCCGAAACATGGAGGTCACTCTCCCGGAATTAAGTTGCCCAAAAATCTAGCATTGGCGATAACCCATGTCTTCGCCTCATCCTTAATCCAGTCTAGAAGGAAGGGATGGCGATAACCCATGTCTTCGCCTCATCCTTAATCCAGTCTAGAAGGAAGGGAAGCTTTGGAACGAAACACCCTAGCGTTCCTCTCATTCCAATCTCCCAGCTTATGAGCATATATGGAGAGGTGTTGGCCTTCCTGGAGTTCCATCGTTTCAGCATCACCAATGATTGATTGGAGATTGCTCCATGTCGGCGTCGCCGATTGAATTCCTCGCCAATCGTAGACCATGTTCCAAATTTGGATAGTGTAACAACACTTGAACATGAGGTGGACGGCGGGTTTCGGTTCCCATTTGCATAGTTGGCAAATAATACAGTTTGGCCAACCTTTGTAAAACAATATGTCTGCCGTCCATATACTGTCTTGAAGAAAGAGCCGTGAAAAGAATTTAATCTCCGAAGAGGCCCAGATCTTCCAAACTAACCGTGGCATGTCCGAATTGATCAATCCAGCAAACTGCATCCGATAAGCGGTTGCGGCGTAGTACCATCCATCAGCATTGAACTTCCACTGGATGCCTTCACTAGTGCCCAATGAGAGTTGGAACTCGGAACTCCTGACATTTGCACCAAAGTTCAAAGAATTGTTGGTTGAGGGCAACGAAGAGCCCATCTTGCATGTTAATGTGCCCGACCCATTCGTTGTTCTGTAAGGACTTGACGACGCAATAGTTGGTGCACTTGGAAAGGGCAAAGATACCCGGAGCGATGTCCTTGGGTTTTAGCCTGTGCAGCCAGGGTGTGTGCCAAAAGCCTGCTTTCATGCCTTCTCCAATGGTAATCGTTGTCGTGGCATAGAATAGGTAATCTTTTCATCATTACACGGAATTTCAAGACCTACCCAAGCCCTCTGTGGGTCCACCCAAGCAAACCAAAGCCAGCTCAACCTGAGGGCGCGAGCGAACTTGTCAATATTCAGAATGCCAAGCCCTCCAAGATTTGTAGGGTGACAAAGTGTTTTCCAATTCACTTTGCATTTTCCTCCCGACACCTGGTCAGTACCCCGCCCAGTACCCCGCCCAAAGGAATTCCTATTGAATCTTTGTGATACTTTCTTTGATTCCTGGTGGCACATCAAGTGCGGTGATGTGGTAAATCATAAGAGGTGTTAAAACTGATTTGGCAAGTGCAGACCGACCTGCTGAATTGATGTTGTTCCTCTGCCAAGGTGGCAACTTGGCCGCCACTTTGTCCACGGGGAACTAACAATCTGTCTTCTTCAGGCTATTAGTGGAAAGCAGAAGTCCGAGATAATGCAAGGGGAATTCCACCCTATAGCAGCAGGAAAACTGTGCAGTATATCGTTGAGGTTAAGTCTGGCAAAGCTAATTGGGGCGACGTCACTTTTAAGTGGATTAGCCACAAGATCCGTGACTTCACCAAAATCCATCAGAATCTTTGCAAGTTTCTCTATGTCTTCTTTGATGGGGGCAACAAAAATGCCCGCTTCATCAGCGTAAAGGGAGTTTCGCATGCACGTAGTAGGCCTCAAAGAAGATGGAGGAGGCCTTGCTCTGTAGCTTTGACAAGAAGTTGTTGCAGGGGGTCAATGGCAATGACAAAGAGCAATGGGGGTAGAGGGTCCCCTTGTCATAAACTCTTTCCTAGCTTCATAGGGTGCCCTGGGATACCATTCAGAAGCACTCTCGAAGAAGATGAGGTCCAAAGAGCCGCAATCTAATCTCGAAATTGGGGGGGGGGGGGGGGAGCCCCTGCATTGCAACAAATCCAACATGTAATCCCAACGGATCGAGTCGAAAGCTTTCTTATATAGCTTGAGGAGCAGGGCCAGTGTCTTGGTCCGGTGCAAATGCCTTACGAAGCCACGAACGAACATGAAATTGTCATGGATGCTTCTAGTCTTAATGAATGCACTTTGGGCTTGGGAAACCAGATCATTCATGAAGGGGGGCCAGCCGCATTGCTAGAATCTTAGTGGTTATCTTTGCGAAGGCATGGATCAAACTAATCAGCCGAAAGTCAGAAATATCCTCTGCCCCGTCCTTCTTCGGAAGAAGCACAATGTTTGCCGAATTTAGCCAGCAAAGGTTCACTGGTGCGCGTCGGTCCTAAACAAACGGTTTTTAACCCCTTTCCGTGACGACATTTGGAACCGTCGCCAAGTGAGTGTGGGCGATTAGGGGGTCCTTCCCACATGACCTAGAAGTCGTCGGGGATAGGCCCTCCTGGGACCTAGGCTGGGGCCGTGTGCGATCGGGCAAGGCACCGAAACCCAAACATTTCCGTAGGTATGTACATCCCACACGGTAATATGAGAAAAACATTTCCGTAAGTATGTACATCCCACATGGTGAATCCCAGAAAAACATTTCCGTTCGTATATATATCACACACAGTCAATCCAAGGAATACGTTTCCGTTCTTATGTACATCCCACATAGTCAATCCAGGGAAAAAGTTTCCGTTCGTATGTACATCCCACACAGTTTTATGTATACGCTTGTGTGTGAAAGGTGTAACTATCACACACGCTCTGCCTTGGTTAACTGTTTGCTTTCATTAACTACATCACACACGATTTGATGTAGAAAACTGTGTGGCATTGGGCTATCCATCACAAACGCTTTTACTGCTAGAACCATTTGCAAAGTTCCATGACCGTCTGTTCTCTTTTTATTTTTGCCTGTAATTTATTATTCGAATTGGAAATTTTGAAATATGAAACGTGCAATTCAAATTCTCAGCACAATGGTTCAACAACAAATCCATAAATAAAACTGCCAGTACAATAAGTTCAGTAATTACAGGATTAGGCAGCAATTGACTATGATGAACCACAGTATTTAAAGGCGGTAAAGGTGAAGAGACAACTGTAAATCATTTTGACTGCCAACGGTGTTGAAGAAGCGGAATGCCCATAATGTGCCTACCTGCATGCCATAGGCATGAACCACTTTTGTCCAACCCCTTGTGATGATCGTCCGCCCATCCTTCACCGCCTTCAGGAAGACTTCTAGAGTATTATCATGGTAGCATGAATTATATACTTTAACCTTGGTTGCCTCCACTTCGGTCATGTAGTTTGCAAGGTAATCATCAGTAAATAGCTTCGGAAATCACTGAAAAGAGAAAAATATCAGATACTGAGGTCTAATAGAGTAACTTGTTGTGGGCAGGGGGAAAAGGCAACACATTACTTACCATCCTAAAGTTCACTATTGTCTTCGACAAAGTGTAAATAAAGAGCTTAATTCCAATCACCCGTTTCTTTCGCCTAACAATCTTTCTTAGTTTCCTCACTTGACGCTTGTTCATGAATATCTCATTGCCCCATACGCAAAAGGGATCGAAGCGTGGATCAGTACCGCTCATATATGTACCTACAAGCAACCAGTAAATGTTAGAAGCTAAACTGAGATTGCACAAATGATGTAAAATACAACTACCTATGTTCCTAAGTACAAGTATTTTTTTGAGATTTCAATATGAACTACATACGGATGTATATAGAATTATAGATATAGTTTAGATTAGAATCTAGATTCACTCATTTTGCTCCTTATGTAGTCTATATTGGAATCTCTAAAAATACTTATATTTAGGATTAGATGGTGTATAAGACATGGGATGCAGCTAACCTCGACGGCAAACAACAGCATCGCACATTGTAGCCCTGTGTAAGTACATGGAAAGCCAATGTTAACTACAACAGGGTTAACATCCACCAAAACTAGCAAATGGTAATAAAACGGCAGCATCTATAGTGATATCTTCATTTCAAAAGAGTAGCACAGTAGCAAAGGGACAGATTAAAAAATAGATACAACTTTTAATTGCAACAGGCTTAACAACATCCTAATTCATATTTTGTAAGTTTGTAGCCATTGACAAAAATAGCAAATGGTAATAAAACAGCAGCATCTATAGTGATATCTTCATTTCGAAAGAGTAGCACGATAGCAAAGGGACGGATTAAGAAATGGATACAACTGTTAATTGCAACAGGCTTAACAACATCCTAATTCATATTTTGTAAGTTTGTAGCCATTGGAATACAACTCTTTAAAAATGGATACAACTGTTAATTGCAACAGGCTTAATGGCCATTGAAACCGGTTCTGATAAAAATGCAATTGGCAGAGTTAAACATCACAGTGCAGGTGCTGCCAGAGCAGATAATGGCCTAGTTGTCTATAAAAAGGTAAGGAAAATAGCTAAAACGTGTTAGGCATGTTTACTACAACATGCTTAATACATCGACTGTACAAAACATAGCTATTAATTGCAACTGGTATTGATAAGATTGAACTGGTGAGTACATACTTGGTAAGTCCTGAGAGGTAGTTGATGGGGCACTTCATCTTGGCCAGAGCCCGCCCAAAGTCAGCAGCGGCGGAGGCGAGCTGTTCCTCCGGGTTGAAGCGTGGATCATTGCCACTGACATGTCTACCTACAGGCAACCAGTAAATGGTAGAAGTTAAACTGCAATTGCACAAATTATGTGAAGTACTGTAAGACATGGGATGCAGCTCACCTCGACGGCAAACAAAAGCATCGGCCATTATGACCCTGCGTAAGTACATGGACAGGCATGTTAAGTACAACAGGGTTAACATCCACTAAAAATAGCAAATGGGCAGCATCTCTAGTGATATCTTGAGTCATGTATTGTAAGTTTGTTGCTGGTATTGGTGAAATTGAGCTGGACACGGTAATATTTGAACATCAAACAGTGTGCATGCAGTACTAAAATAAACAAGGCGCGAACATGCTTAATACATCAACCGTACAAATCATAGCCGTTGCTAGTGGTATTGGTAAGATTTAGCTGGTCAGATCTTACCTGTTAAGTCCTGGGAGGCAGTCGCTGGGGGACTTCATCTAGGCCAGAGCCTGCACCATGTCGGCGGCGGAGGCGGAGGCGAGGTGTTCCTCTGGGTCAACACGCACAGCAGCCATCACGTCATGGCCGCCATCAGCTCCTGGCGGGGGATTTGGAGGCATGAGGATGTTTCGCAGGCGCCATTTAAGCAATTAGGCTAGGGCCATGATAGAGATCGGTGGGTTACCTGACTGGATCCGAGCAGAACGTAGATGTGGTTGAAGCTGTGGTTGCGGCGGCGGCGGTTTGAGATGCCGGTAGGGGGAGGCGCGAGGGGGGGATACTGAGGGTGGGGATGATGTTGGAGGAATAAATTCTGAAATCGCGCGCCTAATGAAAATTTCGCTGCGAAACATGAAACTTGGGCGGGGGAAACACACAATGCAGACGAAGCGCGTAAAATACTCGTGTGCGAGAAAAAAAGAAAGTTGACAGATCCCGTCTCCAAAAAAAATGTACACGTGTACTTGATTTTTTTTGGCCAATGGTACGCCTGGTTTATTAGGAAACATCGCACAGGTAACTGACTTATGGGTCATGAACGCAAAAAAACGCAAACAGGTACGTCATAGAAACTGTGTGTTTCGTGATCTTCTAATGATTAACGCAAAAAAACGCACACGGGCACACATGCTAATCAACGCTCAAAGCCCTCAAAGGATGCTCTTACCGACATTGTACGTTAATACTACAAAATTAAAGTACTACTGGTAATTTGCTCTAATACTACAAACTTAAACTACTTCTCACATGCTGCCATCAGGGCATGCTGGCCAGACATCGGCGTTCTCCTTCCCGGCCTTGTAGGCGGCAGCCCACCGTGCTTTGATCTCCGCCAAGCTCTCCTCACCACGGCGTGCGGCCTCTTTTTTCTTGCGGCGACGGGACTCTCTTTTCTTGACTGCTTTCTGCATTTTCCGCTCCTTCTGTCCAGCTTTGGCCGCCTCTAGATCCACCACCCATTCGGCCATGGCAGCCTCAAAGTTCGCCCATGTAACTGTCTGGACACCGGCGACGATGAACTCAGCACGACGAGATGCCATCGCTTCCTTACCATGTGTGCGGTCGCGGGCGGCGAGGAATGCGGCATGGCGGGATGCCATCGCTTCCTTACCAGTTACTGTGCACCGCGGTGCCATGAACGATGCCTGGAGAGAGCTCTGGGACGGAGGGGCCGGGTAGCCGTACAGTGCGGTGGTATTCAAGAGCTCAACGACAAACGACAACAGAAATTTGGCTTCCCTTATAATTTTGCTTGTTCATTATCGCACACGGTTCATCTCCGCCGTTTCCGGAAACAGTGTGCGCTGAGCCTATTGTGTGTTGCGTTTTGATTGGCTGGAACCCCAGCCACGCGGATCGCGACGATCTCTTTCTTTCACTTGGTTTTTCTTCCTTCCCTTCGGAGCGTCATAGGTGCTTTATCACAATACGAAATATGTACATACGAGGACTACGATTCCTATTTATAGATATTCCTACAAGCGATAGACGTAGTAAGGAAATTACGTACGCTAATAACAAATACGAATATGAATTACGCCTACGAGCCTACGCAATGGCATGTTTCGGCGTATAAAGCTAAGAACGAGAATAGCCTACTGCCTCCACTCGGAAAAGGCAAAGGCATCCAGTATAGGATATCGATGAACGGAGGACAAGGAAAGCAGGCAAGGTGAACCTCCTTTGCCAAAGCCCTTTTGAAATACCTTTTTTTTAACCTTTAGAAAATACCTGCTAGCTATCCCTAGTTTTGTTTAACCAGCTTTCCCCCAAAAAGGGGAGATCCGCTGCTTACTGCTCATGGAAACATCCGACCTT